>SJYA01000057.1:207285-268274 GCA_006410615.1 Neotragus moschatus | reverse complement strand
AACTGAACTGAACTGTCAATGGAAGTGAAAAATAAAGGCCACACGGAAAATCAGAGATAGAGATGTTAAGAACAGCACCAAGTTTTTGTGTGTGTATATGTGTGTGTGTATGTATTTTAGCATATTTGTTAGGGCAGCTATCATGGCATTAACAGAAATAGAGTATTCCAGGCATGCAAGGACTGAGAAGGTGTGGCTAAACAGAAAAAATAATGAGTTAAGTATTTGGTGGATCTGCTATGTTTTTTTGTGCCTACACATCTTTTGGTAAGGATATCCAGGAGGCAGTTTAAAGTAAGGGGTTGGTAAATGGCAAACAGTTCAGGCTTGAATAACTAGATTTGTTGGATTAGTGAGCACTAGGCCTCAGGCTCTTATTTATGCCTTATTAAATAAGTCAATCAATATATTATTTAAGTGGATTTTAACACTTTTTTTTTTGATCTGCATTCTTGACATCAAATTGTGAAGAGAAGTCAAGGGCATGACTGTAAAAGGCAAGTATAATGCACAATTAACAGAAAGGCATGAAAAGCTTAAAAACATCTGTAGAACTCTGTTGTCCAGTATAGCAGAATACCAGATGATACGTCCATGAGACAGTGAGAAAATATATTATTTTTCACATTTTCCAGAGAAGAAGATACTAGAGAAAGGCTTCCATTAAACTTGGTAAACAGAATTTTCCAGGTGCCTATAAAGCTTTTGTGAGTCAAAAAACATTCTCCCAAGATGCTGCCTACATTATGGTAACTCTAAAGTCAAAAGTTTAAATATAACATTTATATTCCTGTTATAAGTAGAAAAATCAGATGAAAAGAGAAACATATCTAAGTGAACTGACTTCTTCAGCTTGTATGTTTGGGAGCCCACGTGTTAGAACACTGACCTAGGCAGAAGACACACAAAGATTTCCTCATTGTAGGAATTCCATCTCCTGGAATTCTTCATTCAGCCTAATCATTGGGAAAAATATTGCATTACTTCCCTTCTAAAATATCTTTCCAAATAAATTGAAAAATAAAATAAATCCTTAGTGTTGCATTAACAGCATGTGATGATAAACCACAAAGAAGAAAGCATTAATAAAGACAGAAAATTAAAAGGCGACTTAAAATCCTGGGCAATTTTCTCTATAAAAAATAATTTTTAGAAGTTGATAATTGCATCTGTGTCCANTCCAAATAAATTGAAAAATAAAATAAATCCTTAGTGTTGCATTAACAGCATGTGATGATAAACCACAAAGAAGAAAGCATTAATAAAGACAGAAAATTAAAAGGCGACTTAAAATCCTGGGCAATTTTCTCTATAAAAAATAATTTTTAGAAGTTGATAATTGCATCTGTGTCCATCACACTCTCTGGATGTTTTGATGTTCAGAGAACACATTTTTTTTTCCCAATTTGCATTCATAAAGCTATTTATATTATTTAAAGATCCAATCATGTTGTATATTGAAGCTTTAAGAATGAAAAATAAAAATCATAATGCAATGCAAAGGCTAATGATTGACAGAAAATGCTTCTGACTGCCATGTCTGAGTTGACAAGTTAAAAGGCAAAATAATATGGATTAAATGCCTTTACATCCTAGCAGGTGTCTAGTCATCAATAATATTCACTGAAAGCCATTGTGTGCAGAGCACTTCTCTTCATTTCCTAATTCCCTGCTTGGCTTTCTGCAGAAAGAAAGAGAGGTAGAGGATGATTTCTGACACTTCTAAAAAACTCTGCACAGAAAAAAGCTTTCCTCAAAATGCACAGATATCATGTCATCAACATTCTCTGTAAAATTATTTCCTGTAAAATTTTTATTTTATTAGAAATTGACATCTGTGGAATTCCAGGTACAAAAGTAAAATTCCACAGGAATGAGAAAATCTATATACATATTCAATAGGCAAGAAAAACAGATGTAGACAGGAACTCTTCTAGAGAAGAAACAAACTGGTTTTATAAGAATTTGATTTTAGCATCACACAGAGTAAAAGAAGATGTGATCTCTAAATATTTGTACAAAATAAGAAGCTGATGAAAAACAATGGAATATCTATTTTAGTGGTCTCAAAGTTATAGAACAAAAATAACACATGCAAAAATAAAATATCAAGACTTAAATATTCAAATGGAATATATAGAACTGAAACTTCCATTTCAAATGGGGTACCATATAGAGCCGCCTCAACTAAGGTAACATTTTTTGAACCTGTAGGCCTTGTAATTTTTATCTGTATCTCAGTACAATACATTAACATTTTGCTAATATATTTTTGACATTTTTGTCAAATTCAGAACTACTCTTTTTACTAAAGAGCAAGAGTGAAAATAAAAATGCTTCATATTCTTCATATTAGTTTATATTTTTTATGATAACTGGTTATTGGCCAACTCAGCAGATTAGGAATATTTTCATTTTCTTGTTAAATATCTATCAACGTTATTAGTACTGTTATGTGTCTAGTTAATTAATGTGATGATGAGATTAAAATTATGCTCTGAAATAATCCTTGCCTTCTTGGACTGCTATTCTCAGTATACATTGTCAGCTTTAGATAATCACATCACATAGAGAAGCTAGAGACTTTACATCATGTGTCAGTTCTTATGTTTTGTACACTTTTGTGCTGAATAATTAGTCTATTTTATCAGATAAAAGTAATTTTGTATTGTTTATTAGTTTCATCAGTTCAGTTCAGTCGCTCAGTCGTGTCTGACTCTTTGCGACCCCATGAATCGCAGCACGCCAGGTCTCCCAGTCCATCATCAACTCCCGGAGTTCACTCAGACTCACGCCCATCAAGTCAGTGATGCCATCCAGCCATCTCATCCTCTGTCGTCCCCTTCTCCTCCTGCCCCAAATCCCTCTCAGCATCAGAGTCTTTTCCAATGAGACAACTCTTCACATGAGGTGGCCAAAGTATTGGAATTCCAGCTTTAGCATCATTGCTTCCAAAGAAATCCCAGGGCTGATCTCCTTCAGAATAGACTGGTTGGATCTCCTTGTAGTCCAAGGGAATCTCAAGAGTCTTTTTAGTTTCATAAATTCACACTATTATTATTTTTTAAAATCCTAGCTCAAATTCTAAAGAACGCTATGAAAGAAAAAAGATGATATTCCTATTGTACATATAGCATTCACACACATAACCAAATAAATTCCAATCCTAATCCTTTTCTCCATATAAACTCATACGTTTTTCCATAACATTTACTCAATTAAAAATATGTGTGGGTTTGTATTATAAAAATTCAGTTTGATTATATGCTTGGTAAAAATTACTAATCTTGGATTTTAGCTTTATATCCAGATATTTAGTNTAGCATTCACACACATAACCAAATAAATTCCAATCCTAATCCTTTTCTCCATATAAACTCAGACTTTTTTCCATAACATTTACTCAATTAAAAATATGTGTGGGTTTGTATTATAAAAATTCAGTTTGATTATATGCTTG
The DNA here is from genome assembly GCA_006410615.1 of Neotragus moschatus. Taxonomy (NCBI): domain Eukaryota; kingdom Metazoa; phylum Chordata; class Mammalia; order Artiodactyla; family Bovidae; genus Neotragus; species Neotragus moschatus. The sequence goes on along the minus strand of SJYA01000057.1, from coordinate 264,814 downwards.
GTAAAAATTACTAATCTTGGATTTTAGCTTTATATCCAGATATTTAGTTCATGTTGATATAGACTATCATAAAAATGTTATATGTATTTAAAACACTATTCTAAAATTTATATTTTATATTAATTTTGAAATTCTAAAAGTGGATTGCATTATATAGGTACATCTACAACTAGAAACAGAAATTAATATTTAATTTAGTAAAAAACTGGCCTATGTGCATATTCTATAATTTTGAAAATGATGAATACTAAAAAGATATTTTCTCACCAAGAAAGTGTCCTTCTAGTGCAACATCAGAAGGACAAACAAATCCACATTGGTCTTAATTCAACCTAAAAGTCAATGAGTAAGGGAAGATATCAAATTTTGTTATCCCAAATGTGTGCAGAGCAGATCAACTACAAAGTTCCAGGATGGCTATTTAAAACTTGATTAGATTACTTAAATGAAACTGTTTTAAGAGAAGATAAAAGAAATGTGAGCAAGATTTCTTTTCTGGTTTAAAATAATGCCTTCTACTGAAATATAATGGTACTTGAAATCAGAAGAGTAAGGAATGTGATTGCCCAATAGACCTTGGCAACAGCTCCCATTTGGGTAATACAGTTTTGGGCTATGTTGTTGATATTTATTTTCATTTAGTTTCTGAAATCCATCCATACAAAGGTAAGATGACTCTTTCTAGGAATGCATTTAATACTTTGAAAAAAGAAATGGACTCTCCCCAATACATTCAGATTTATAGGAAGAAAGGGAGGTAGAAAGGAAGGAAGGAAGCAGGGAAGGGTGGAGGGAAGAAGGGAAAGGAGATAGACAAGTAGAGGCTGTCTACACTCAAATACAGAAGCAATCGTCAAACTGTTTTGAAAGTTATGGAATATCTAAAATGCAAGTTACTTGTTTAAAGCATACTGCTGTTAAAACACTTTGTGGCTACTTTTCTCCCAATACTTAAATATACATTTATAAAGAGCAATATACTACATTATACCCTGGTTTATACTTCTTTCTATATTCCTCCCTTCTCTAGAACTCCTGCCCAAACTACTGTACACGATGAAATTAAAGAATATACTGTTATACCCTTTAAAAATTTTGTGTGATTATTTTCAGGATTTTGCAGTGTTTCTCATTTGATTATCTTCAATTTAATATTCTCTTTAAAATATTTTATGAAATATCACTGAGCAATGCACATTCAAAATTCTGAGGATCTAATGCAAACTTCTGATTTTTTTTTTTAATTTTCTCTCACAATGTATCAAGTGCGATAATTTCCTGAACATGATTACCAGGCATTTTACTTCGTTTGTTAAATAACCCTCACAATTACCTCGGAGAAGGCAATGGCACCCCACTCCAGTACTCTTGCCTGGAAAATCCCATGGATGGAGGAGCCTAATAGGCTGCAGTCCATGGGGTCACTAAGAGTTGGACACAAATGAGTGACTTGACTTTCACGTTTCACTTTCATGCATTGGAGAAGGAAATGGCAACCCACTCCAGTATTCTTGCCTGGAGAATCCCAGGGACGGAGGAGCCAGGTGGGCTGCCCTCTATGAGGTCGCACAGAGTCAGACACGACTGAAGTGACTTAGCACAATTACCTGTAAGATGGCTATCACAATTCTCATTTTTCAGGTGAAATACCTTAGCCTCAGAGAGGTAACATTGCTTGCTCAAAGTTACATAGTAGAGCAAGATCAAAGGTCAGTTCCGTGTAATTTCGGAAAGAACAACATATTCACCCTCTGCATCTGTGGTTATGATTCTCTAACTGCAGATAACAGTAAGATAACAGTACAACATAAAATGGTTACTTTTATTATTCCGATTGTTATTACCAGATATCCAAAGAATTAAAAATGAATAAAATAGAACTGAGCCTGGGAAGATAGTCTCAGCAAATTACTTTCCAAAATGTGACTACACAGAGTATTTGAGAACATGCCCATGTCATAAGCTCTTCTTATGTTTATATTTTGCTGTTCATAATAAATTAATTTGAAACTCATTAATAGGGTAAGTGAGGTGATCATCACCCCGAATTACATTTCCTAATTCTGTTCTTTCCATGGCAATTGTAAAATCCACAGGCTTATCGCTGGGTGGGAAAAAAGAATGTTCCCTGCAGCTGCAGCTGACTTTCTGGCAGACTCGGAAAGCACTGTGCTGGCAGCTTAACCAAGCATCTGGGGCGGTTGGTGAATTAGTCTGAGTACTGACCTTCTAGATCGCCTATAAACATTCTGCATTCGCCTTGCTCCAGTGAAAGGAATTTAACTCTTTGTACAATTATGATTAGAGGTTATTATAAAACCTTCTTTAAATTAATCAATGTAACCTTTCTTTAATGACATACTTACAAAGGAAATAGGGATTTAGCTGTCTAAAAAACAAATTCTACTTGAAAAAAGTGAAATTTGGGGTTTGTTAGAACTTGTGCAAACTGATTTCATGATGAGCTATCTCATGATTTGAGGCCTTTCAGTTCTCTTTATCTCTAAGTGGGCACACTTTTAAATCATTCCATAAAGATGAAAAAGATATATATCTATCCTTTTAGACACCAAGAAAGCATTTTACCACTTCCTATTCTGGAAATTATTTCTTAACTGAAGTGTAAAGTACTCTTAGAGTAGTTTAAAAACATTATCTTTGTTTTAACCCTTAATGAACATAAAAAAACAGGTGTTTATGGCACTTAGTATAAAATAGTCTTCATTTACTGAAGCCTATTCCTAGAATTGCCAAGCTTGTTCTTTTTTTGTATCATTTTTGGGCTAATAATTTCTAATAGTTTTAACATTTGTCTTGTAAGTATTTTACAAGATGAATGAATCTTCAATGATACCCCTTCCAGTTATTCATGTCTCTCTTAACAGCAGAGTGAAAAGTCAGAAATGCAATAAATTATTAAGCACACATATCTTTAAAACAAATGAAATAAAAATAAGGTTTATTGGTTTATATACTGATATGCCTATAGAATGCCAATATAACAATATATATATGTATATAAACTTAATAAACATACACTTATAAGACACATTATTTGTGTATCAGCATTTTACAAGCACAGCTTGTAACCGACTTCATCATTTTAAAACACTTTTATCTAATGAAAATTTTCACTTAATGATGAAGATATAATCGTATCCTGACCTTTGCAAGGAGGTATATCTGTTTATCTTAACTGTGGATTCAGGGTCAGTCTTCAAGTTGAAAGACCCCTGGCAGATGATCCAAGTCTAACATCATCTGAGTAACGGACCCCTAGAGATGAGCTGTTTCCCTAGATGATAGATCCGATGCCATAGTCATCATCAAAAGTTAAATTCTTGATGCCCTATCCCTGTACTTTCCATTTACACTATGCTGTCTCTGAAATAAGGTTTAAAGAGGGTTGAAATGAGATCATGTTTAAATCTAAAGAACCCCAGAGCTTATTTTAAATTTCCATCCAATTTTACTATGTTTCTTATGTAGAATTTCTCCTATGGTCTATTAGCTTTGGTTTTATTTTTTTCGTATAATGCAATCATGGTTTCATGACTTCAGAAAAATTTTTGACATAAATAATGGACACACATACACACACTTTGAGCTATATATTAGCAATGATAAAGAGCCAATATGGAGAATATACTAATACTTTTTAAAATGTTCTTATGGCATTTCAACACATCAATTCCCCTGTTCTATGTTAATTTATTATTTTAAATGAGCAATAGCAGTATTGTGCTTTATTACAAGTCTAATGCCATAAACACAATTATAAAAGTTCTCAAATAACAAATGGTCTAGAGTCAAATGTGGGACATGATATGTCTAAGAAAAGAACTTAAAGAATTTTCTTACACATTAACTAATTTTAAGTGTATTTTAAATATGTGTTAATTTGTTTTCTGTTCACTATAGGAAGTTGCTTTAAAAAAAGTATTTTATTTTAAAAATAAATCAAAAGCATCATATTGATCCATGTCAAAAATTTATTGAACAACTGTGTGCCAGACAATATTCCAAATGTGGAAGATAAAAACAGTAAACAATATCTTTGTACTCACAGAGCTTAGTGTCTACAGAGAAAAAGCAGAAAATACAAACAAGTTAGCAAGACAACAAGATAATTCCTGATAATGATGTTAATGTCTTTGATAATGTCAGGGGAACTACTTTTGCTTTTTAGTACATTTAGATTAATTTCTCGATGTTTAGATTAGCCAATACACCATTTTGATTTCTAAATGCTTGTCACATTTCTCTAATTTATGATATTAGAGAATATTAATACAAATATTTTTGTTTAAGTGAAATAAAACAAATTTTTGTAAGTGTGTTAATACTCTTTCAAAAGTTTTTATTTTTAGACTTTTGGATAAAGATGAATCCCTAAAACGTCAAGTTCTCACTAATTTTTAAAAGTTTAGTTTCACACAAGCAGTGTTCCCTTTGAAGCACCTGCTGATTGACACGTTAAGGATGAAATGTAGAGACTGCTTTTGTAAGTTTTGCTTTGTTTTATTTTGTTTTAAAGTCAGTCTTTCATGAAACAAATCAATGATTAAACCATTGGCTTGTATTTAGGAGCTGCTCTGCTGAGATGTTTTTCCCAGTTTTACAACTGAGTGTATACGGCCAATAATAACACATAAGTAGCTAGGGTTATGGGATTCCCAAAGAAAGAGAAGCAGGTATAGCTTTAGGGACACAGGAGAAGCTATTTTCTGCCTAAGCCATTTTGTATCTAAGCCTGGTCACAAAGTTTGTCCTTGAACAGATCTCAGTAATTTAATGATCTTAAGGTAACAAAAGAATGTGGGAGCAAATGACTGTTATCAGGAAGAGAAGTAACAATAGCAAAGATCATATGCCAGTTGTTAAGACTCCCAGTTTTGTTTGGTAAGATTAGCCTGAAGCACTCAGTTACCGATCAACCAGAACCTAAAAGATAATGGACACGAGTTTGAGCAAACTCACAGAGATAGTAAAGGACAGGGACGCCTGGTGTGCTGCAGTTATAAAAAAAGATGGACATGACTTAGAGACCAAAGAACAACAATGAAAGGATGATGATGCTTTTTCTGAATCTCCTGATTTCAGTTATACTAAAGCTTAGGCTCTGTAGATTTTTGCCCCAATTGTATGATGAATTCTCCTTGATGCAAGCCTATTCATATGCATATTTCTTTACCTTAAAACTTCTGCAATTTTGTCCTTAGGGAAACCCTGCTTTGGGTAGGATCTCCAGTGTTCCCCTTATTTGCTACAGTATCAATAAGAAATCCTTTATTTTCCTGATCCTTATCTTGGTTGTGTCTTTTGGCTAAACATGTACCAAGAGGCAAGCCCAGTTTTTCAGGTAAAGACACTTTCTAAAAAGTTGACAATTTGTAAACTACAGAGCCACAATAAGAAAAGCTTCTCCTGAGACTGACCTTCTAAAACAAGTACTTGTTAAGTATTTCATTTCTTTCACTCATGTTAATGCCAACATAGGAAGATGAGGGTTCAAATTTTAAGACAATCAGATCTTGACACAATCAAAGCCAACTATCGCTGCTGGTGCTGCTACTGCTAAATCGCTTCAGTCATGTCCGACTCTGTGAGACCCCATAGACGGCAGCCCTCTAGGCTCCCCATCCCTGGGATTCTCCAGGCAAGAATACTGGAGTGGGTTGCCATTTTTCTCCTCCAATCAAAGCCAACTAGAGGAGATATTTTAAGAAAGTTTTCTATTAAGTTGTATATGAAGGTATAATAAGCTTATGATAAAACATTTTCTCCAAAGGCCATTCATTGTGTTCTTCTTAGTCATATGTGACTAATATCAATTATACCTATCTGTAACAGTGTTAGAATTCTTCATTACTTGTGCTGTCTCACTACAATTAGGTTCTGCAGTAAAGGTCATCCAAAATTCTTATTTAGTTATATGCTAATCTCCTTCATCATGTAGAAGGTCTCTGTTAGGTCCATCAAACATCAACTATAATTTTACACCAAGATTCATTTGAAGACTCTATTTTCTATCTGCCTAATAAGGAAAAATATACTTAAAGAGACAAACATATACCTCCATCCTCTCCATAAGACTGTTGCTTTTACTCTCTTAACTATCACTACTCTCTTTTCTGACTTTTTCAGCTATTCTGCTTTCTGACTCAGATTTCAAAAGAAATCCAGAAATCCCTTACTTATTGCTGTTTTCTTTCTTTCTTTACTTCGCTTTACTTTTTAAAGTGAAAAACATCTCTAGATCCATGAGATATAAATCTTTCATCATTGATAAAACACGACAAGATGAAAAGGATCTTTGTCAGAAGTTTCCAAAGGAGCATTTGGAAAGATAAAATGACATGCCAAGTAATCTACTTGCTGCCACTGATTACTAACAGTCAATGGCTTATGCTACACTGCCTGAGATTAATGTTTATAAAAAATAATTGTGAAGAAAGCCTCTTCTTATTCTAATACTAGATNAAGCCTATTCATATGCATATTTCTTTACCTTAAAACTTCTGCAATTTTGTCCTTAGGGAAACCCTGCTTTGGGTAGGATCTCCAGTGTTTCCCTTATTTCCTACAGTATCAATAAGAAATCCTTTATTTTCCTGATCCTTATCTTGGTTGTGTCTTTTGGCTAAACATGTACCAAGAGGCAAGCCCAGTTTTTCAGGTAAAGACACTTTCTAAAAAGTTGACAATTTGTAAACTACAGAGCCACAATAAGAAAAGCTTCTCCTGAGACTGACCTTCTAAAACAAGTACTTGTTAAGTATTTCATTTCTTTCACTCATGTTAATGCCAACATAGGAAGATGAGGGTTCAAATTTTAAGACAATCAGATCTTGACACAATCAAAGCCAACTATCGCTGCTGGTGCTGCTACTGCTAAATCGCTTCAGTCATGTCCGACTCTGTGAGACCCCATAGACGGCAGCCCTCTAGGCTCCCCATCCCTGGGATTCTCCAGGCAAGAATACTGGAGTGGGTTGCCATTTTTCTCCTCCAATCAAAGCCAACTAGAGGAGATATTTTAAGAAAGTTTTCTATTAAGTTGTATATGAAGGTATAATAAGCTTATGATAAAACATTTTCTCCAAAGGCCATTCATTGTGTTCTTCTTAGTCATATGTGACTAATATCAATTATACCTATCTTTAACAGTGTTAGAATTCTTCATTACTTGTGCTGTCTCACTACAATTAGGTTCTGCAGTAAAGGTCATCCAAAATTCTTATTTAGTTATATGCTAATCTCCTTCATCATGTAGAAGGTCTCTGTTAGGTCCATCAAACATCAACTATAATTTTACACCAAGATTCATTTGAAGACTCTATTTTCTATCTGCCTAATAAGGAAAAATATACTTAAAGAGACAAACATATACCTCCATCCTCTCCATAAGACTGTTGCTTTTACTCTCTTAACTATCACTACTCTCTTTTCTGACTTTTTCAGCTATTCTGCTTTCTGACTCAGATTTCAAAAGAAATCCAGAAATCCCTTACTTATTGCTGTTTTCTTTCTTTCTTTACTTCGCTTTACTTTTTAAAGTGAAAAACATCTCTAGATCCATGAGATATAAATCTTTCATCATTGATAAAACACGACAAGATGAAAAGGATCTTTGTCAGAAGTTTCCAAAGGAGCATTTGGAAAGATAAAATGACATGCCAAGTAATCTACTTGCTGCCACTGATTACTAACAGTCAATGGCTTATGCTACACTGCCTGAGATTAATCTTTATAAAAAATAATTGTGAAGAAAGCCTCTTCTTATTCTAATACTAGATCTCTGATAAATAAATAACCAGAATAAATTATGAAAAATGTGTACAATAGTTTTGGTGCTAATTCTGGAGCCTAAGTCCAAGAAAGTAGTATATTGCCAGAGATGTGTTTTAGTCTCTTCCTTTCAATTTACCTCTAAAGCAGTAAGCAATTACAGAGTTACAATATAAGGTTTTGTATTTTTGACATTTAAGAAATGAAATAATCTGTATCTGTATACTTTCTGTATCCTGGGAGGAAAAATAAGCTTAAAATATACTCACTTTATGATTTAAATGTTTCACCAAATACCATGCTTTATTTAACGTATGGTGTATTTTTAAAATAGGCTATCTACAAAAGATTAGTCCAATGACAGTGTTGTTTAACTTTTCAAAAGATAAATCTGGCATTTAATATGCTAAAGTTAAGTATTTTATTATTAGTATTGCTGTCAAAATGTCAACTTTCAAAAAGTGGAAATCATAAACTATATTCTTGAGCAAGTAGATATGGCAAATCTATGAATAACTTTCATAATTTCTTTATCAAATCCAAGATTTACTCTCATAATGACATCATCTATAAGTTAGAAAGTATTTTTGCAATAGTGACAAAACAAAAATACTGATTTTTTATCTAATCCCAAAGTGTTTATTTACTATTAGTTTTCTTCACAATTTAAGGTTATGGCAGTACAAAATGGGACTTACATAATCCTTCTTAGGAAGTTTTTCATTTAATACAAAATGAAGGCCTTCTTGTGAATGAATAATCTCAATTCCCTTATGCAGCTTTCCCAATCTGAACTCTTATTTGACAAATGATTAGCCACTGGTATCCATCTTAATACATGTGACTTCCATTTTATTCCAGGAGACCAGACATGAGCACAGAAGTATAGCAGTATTTTCACTTAGGTTTATTAGCCTAGCAGATGTTCATTCTCAGAGATTATCTCTCTGCACTGTAAGATGACATGCCATAGACCCATTCTGAAATTCCACATTGATTCTGTCTTCTAAAGACAAAAGATTTAAGAGATAACAGAAAACACAGAGTAGTCTATATAACATTCACTTTTCTATTAAAGATAAATCTTGAACATCTTATGATAAAAATAGTATGGAGGGTTGATCATGTCAGGAAAAAAAGAATATTAATTACTTTTGTCCCATTCAAAATGACAGAAATATGAGCCTACAAGAAACCACATGGGTAGAACTCTTGAAGTACTTCATCCGTATTTTATATCCAGATTTATATTAGAAAATTAATTATACAATAAACTCTTCTCTAAAGGTATTTAAAAATTAAGAAACACAACTTACAAGATGATTTTTTTGGAAAAAGCTGCAACCCTTTTAAAGTTTTCTCATATCTGATTCTCTAAGCCTAAGGGTATCCATAAGTCAAAATTCTTACTAAGAAAATATACCCCCAAAATACCAGTATACCAAAAATACATGGACAGTGGAGTAACTTTATTGTTGTTATTTAGCCTGAAATAAGAGACTTATTTGGACTATCAAGTACCACCAAGATCATAAGACAAAATTAATATCTAGAAACAAGAAAAGATTAACTGATGGCCTAATTGAGGTTACTTTTCTTATATGTAAGTAAAGTAAGCAACCAATTTATTTTCAAGGGAGAGTTTTGCTTTTCTTTGTTTAAAGTTTTAGTTGATTTTTTTTTCTAGTATTTCAAAAATACAATTAAGTTTGCCTTGAGCTTATGCATTTTGTGACATTTTTATATTAAATCAACTTTGCACAAAAATTTCACCACTTTAAATTTTGATTAAAGCAATCATAAGTATTTTTACAAGTAAAATAGCCAAAGACTTTAAAAACACATAGTAATATAAATATTTGAAGATCTCAGAATTGTATTTAATAATTTAAATGATGAAGAAATAAAAAAGACATTTTAAACTGTGATATAGCTTACTGCTTAGCAAGAAAGTTTCTATCTGTGGTACAAAAATACTGCTGAAAAGAAAAGGTTCAAGATCAACATAAACTTCGTTGGTTAACAAAACTAAGGCCATTATAGACCAAAACTATACCTTACCTATTGTACAAGTGTTTAATGAACTGAGAAAAGAATCAAAGAAGTCACTAAGACACAAAGATGACAGAACAGCACCACCTAGTTCCCTCTAGAAAAGTTCCAAATATGTATGCCTCTTTGATTTACTTTGAAATATTGAATATACTTTCAAAATAAATCACTTCCTATACAACTACACTCTTGCAAATCATTACCTGCAACAAAGCATTTACTTGAATTGCTTTAATTTTAAAGTTTCCTTTAAAATATAAAGAAAGCAAAATTAAAGATAATAGTTAAGCGGAGGTTTTTCTGTCTTTGCAATGTACAGTGGAGTGAAATCTGAAAAAAAAAAATCACTAAATACAGTACTATACAGGCTAAACCACCACCATTATGATTTCCAGAGTATATATCAATTTTTTAATCTTATCTATTACAAGATACATATAACCTATTCCCGGGATCCTACTGGCTAGTCAGTGATACTATTCAAAAATACCACACAATCTCTTAGAAATATGACATAATTTGTATACTGAAGCCATCACTCAAAGTTAAATATTAAAGAAAGCAATATAAAGATAGCAAGAATATTTGTAGCCTGTTTGTATGATTTTGCGCTTTTTCTATAACACTCAAAATAATTGCAAAAATTCACTGTATTAAAAACATTTAATTGTATCCTATCCATTCACGAGCTTTGTTTACCAGGTGATTAATATTTCAATCCTATTCAGAGAGATTCAGCAGGAGGAAATATTTCAGGAGCGACATTTAATCGGCACTCTCAAGAAGTCACATTACAGTAGTACAGGTTTTAATCAGGCACGATGTACTGTAATATAAGCAAGGGACGGAGTTTTAATATATATGACACGGTACGAGGAACATTGTTTCTAGATAGGACACTTTAAAAATGTTTTCCCTGAGGCATCAGCAGCTCTTTAAATGACTGTTGCTGGTAACATCAGAATTGCTCAAGTAGAACTTCAGCTCTAAAAAACTAAATATTGTTGCTTGTTACATAGATCCTTCTCACAGACCTCTTCTCCCCTACATTCCCTCCGCTGACCTGGTCATCTAAAGTTTCTGGCCCACTGATCCTTTATGAAATTAAATGAATCATCCTCTTGAACAAATCAGTTAGAATAGAGTGTGCTTAAATATTTTTTGTTCACTTGTCAGCTTCTTTCAACTTGTATTAACAAACTAAAGAAAGAAACGGCATCATACTGAGGATGTTTTCAGGATAAACGACTGAAGGAAATGAGAGCTCTTTAATCCAACCTTAAGTAAAAATGTTAAAAGCTCAGTGAGGTTTATAATATTGTTGATAAGCCAGTGATTTCATATCCTCATTGATATATCTGCATTTTTTTGTGAAAAATATATTAGCATAAAAATTTTTTATTTCAGAAAAAAAGAATTAAGGCATTATAATATTTTGATTTGTTTATTCTGTGTCTCAGTCACTAGAGTATAGGCTCCATAAAGTTAGAAACTATTTCTATCTTGTCTACTTGTATATCCAATGTTTACAACACTGACTTCGAGTATATATTTGTTGAAAAATGAATCAATAAATGAATGTTATGTTTAAGAAAATCAGTGGCTATGAAAAATAATATGATTGTAGAAATTTTTGCATACATGTAAATTAAATGCACAGGAAAACAAAACTGAACTCAAAATTAATACCTAATTAAATCCACTCCCCAATAAAAATGACTAACGTATCAATACTAATTTTCAAAACTGATTTATGGATGTAATTTCATTAAAAAATAAGTGTGTGGCCCAAATTTAGGCTGATGGCCACAAAATTAACTTATAAAACTCACTGACCTAGGGGAAAAAAAAGTTCTGAAATTTATACAGACACATGCATCAGAATAACAATCTCTTAATGTGTAAAAACATTAAATACTGAATAACACTTGAGTAGCTATAAAAAATAAATTTTAGTAAAATGTATTTTTAAGAGCACAGAATAGACATTTTGACTCTGTGGGAGAGGGAGAGGGCGGGATGATTTGGGAGAATGGCATTGAAACATGTATAATATCATATAAGAAACAAATTGCCAGTCTAGGTTCAATGCAGGATACAGGATGCTTGGGGCTGGTGCACTGAGATAACCCAGAGGGATGGTATGGGGAGGGATGTGGGAGGGGGGTTCAGGATGGGGAACACATGTACACCCGTGGCAGATTCATGCTGATGTATGGCAAAACCAATAGAATATTATAAAGTAAAAAAAAAAAAAAAAAAAACTAAGCTGAACTTTAAATAAATAAATAAAAGATCTTTAGGTGGAAAGTCAAAAAGAAAACACCATTTTTTTCAGTGTGTCATCATCCATAAGATCCTATGCTACATAGTGCCGAAGAACAGATTTGTTTCCAATCTCTTAATCCACAGATGAAAAAACTAAGTTGCCATAGAAGTATCTTACTCATCTTCAAAATGGTGGCATGGCTTTGATAAGAACTTGGGTCCCTTGATTGCTACCATTACACCTTGATGCTGCAGGGCACTTGCAAAAATCAAAGTCTAAAATTATTCCAGAGGTATCTCTGGATTTTCACTACAAAATAAAAGACATTCACCAGGCTAACATCACTCCCACTCCCACACTAAATGTATTTTGATATGGCAGTTGATGATATTCCACTCAAGGATTATGGGTATCCATTATTGCCTCTTCCTCTATCAACAAATCATTCCCATTCTCCATCTCTGTACATCAAGATGATAAGAAGCTCTCAGAAGGAAAGATTCCTAATGCCAGATCATGTTTACTCTACTTTATAGTAAAAGTATGATAAAATGATAAAAAAATTATCAGTCTTTCCAATCTATCTGTACCCAACTGTCAAACATGGTTGACATATTATAAAACACTACCACTTCCTTCAAAGATAATCTGTTTTGCCTTGTTGGTAGTCTGTATCTGAACAGCCAATAAAATTAGGTAAAGCAAAACAAAAATTTAAAGTAAATTTGACTTCAATGTCCTCTATCAGACCTTTAAAAATTTATCAATTTATCCCTCTACCAATATTTTTACCTTAGCTATTACACAGAAGTGAAAGGATACAGAGAACTGAAAATCACAATACCATTAGTCCTACTTCACTCACAGCATTTCCATATTATATATATAATATATATATTATATATGTATATTATATATATATATATAAAACCAGTGGACAAGAAACCATCCTCTATAAATGTTTCTTGACCTTTNTTAAAAATTTATCAATTTATCCCTCTACCAATATTTTTACCTTAGCTATTACACAGAAGTGAAAGGATACAGAGAACTGAAAATCACAATACCATTAGTCCTACTTCACTCACAGCATTTCCATATTATATATATAATATATATATTATATATGTATATTATATATATATATATAAAACCAGTGGACAAGAAACCATCCTCTATAAATGTTTCTTGACCTTTAAAAATGCATTTGTAAATATTATTGAACACACAACTTATTACTCATGCTAGTTATCATAAACTTTTTTTATATAAAGACAATGCACCTTAGTACAATATCATTTTGGTGAATATTATGGAAGTTGTTCCAAATTTGGTGACCCTAAAAAGAATGTTGATCTGAAACGCTTTAGCATTTAAACTGACAAAGGTACTTCCCTTATATCAAATTAAAAATTCAATTTCTGAGTGGGTCCTTATGCTGAGATATATAAAGGTATGATAATTCCATACATTTCCAGTGTTTCAGATACTATACAGTTACACATAAAAATTAAAATATGTCACTTCTAATCATAGATTTATAGGAATATCTCAATACAATGAATAAAATTCAGTAACATATTAAAATAATTTTTCATAAAAACAGTGACAGAGTCAACAAAGTTGATTCCCAAACTATCTTCCCTTTTTGTCACTAGGCTCTGAAAAGTGGATCATCAGGGGCTGAACAAAAGCCACATTAAAGACGAGGTTATCCTTGCCTGACTGCTGCATCATACTGACACATATCCATATAAAGCAAGATTTTAGATAGTAACAGAAGCTATGCAAGAGTATAATTCTGAATATTAACTTTATAAAGTGGCAGCAGCCTTCAATGAATTGAGATAGTTTAATCTACTTTAAATATCTGTTAACTGAATGTTTATTTCTACATGAATTGATTTGGCTTCAAATGAATCTTAACACAGCTAATTGTCTTTTGAATGCCAAGAGTCAGGAAATAGTCAAAAATCCAAAAGACAATGGTAAAATTGATTTTTTAAATTTGAAAGAACTATGTAACTTTTAAGAAAAACTATATTTCTCTGGGACATTTTCAAAAAAGCATTCTTAAAACACTTTATGTGGAAATAAGAGTCACTACAAATTGTAGAAAGTCTTTTCACCCCTGGAGTTCAGCACTAGTAACTATATTTAAATTCTCTTAAAAAAGTAATAAATATTTCCATTCTACCTCCCACTGTCTTCAAAATGCAAAAAGAAAACTAAATCAAATTCAACCACAGCAAACATGTGTCCTCAACTGTAAATATTATTGGCTAAGTATGGCTAAGCATTTTGTGTGTGTGTGTGTGTGTGTATATTTATATATATATATAATTTATTTAAAAGCCCTTTTAAATAAAATGAATGGAATCTCCCTGAGTTAAACTGAGAAAAATATACCCTGAATCTGTAGGACTACTCAGAGTACCTTTACTCTACAGCTTGGCAGTAACAAAAGCAGGTCAGTCCTCACTGATAATCTGGCAGATCAAGGTCAGTCTGTAATTCCTCTTTGTTTATACATTTATCCAGAAATACTAGGTACTCTAAATAGAACAATAAGATGATCTGACTTTATGTTTACCCAAAGTCACCATCAGGAATATTTTAGGTGCCAAGAATTATAAAAAAAAGACAAGAGGTTACAATGCCCAGAGAAATTGGGGAGTTCAAAGCCATGATTCAAATGTTTTCAGGGCAAATCTGAAGTGACTACCTTAACTGAAAGAAGTGATTCTACATTTTTTGTAAAGTATGTCATTATTAAGCATTATATTTCTTGGTATCCTTTTTTTTTCTTCTTCCTGTAGTTTAAAATGAAAATTGATTGCAAATATTTAGTCTATTCAGAATACTGTATTGGCATTTTGGCAATTATAAGTACTTAAATATTATTTGGAACCAATTAAAAAGATGCGTCCTGATTAAATAGACTGGAAGAGAACTAATCAATCAGTGAAATGAAAACATTAAGAAAAGACACAGGCTAGACATTCGATTAGGCATCTGAAATAAAATGACGACTAAGACCTAGCACTCTAGGGGCTTACAGTCCACTAGAGGAGACATTCAAAATGCTATAAGAAAAATCCATGTAGGGGTTATATAGATCATAACATAGACAAAATAAAATGCTTAGTTCTCTCATAAACTAAGAAAACATAAATGCTTAAAATATTCAATAAAGGGCAGATGGTAATCTTTTGTCTACTAAAACACATCAGATTCTGGCCCAAAATTCCCATGAAAAAAACTCCTATGTGTTCCTGAATATTAGCACTTTTAGCTACCATTAATAATAATATGGTATAGAAAATAATTCAGTTGTGTAAAATAATGAAACAAAAATTAGTTACAATTGTTAGTATATTAACTCATAAAATGCTTTTATATTGTAATGATCATAAAAAAGAAAGAATGGTTGCATTTACAAGTTAAACTTAAAATTTCTGATTATATGTAACACACAAATACAAGCAAGCCAAGGGGTACAATTAAGATAAGTAAACTTTCAAATTCATGTGATATAGGAAAATGTCCTTTTTATAAATGGTGACATGTACTAAAATGAGCATATTATTGCAGCTATCCCTCCACAAATATATACATATTTTCCTCTTTCTCCTTCTCTCTCTTTCGTTCAACATTCCTGTATATTTTCATAGTTCTCCACACTGCATCCAAATCAAAAAGTGAAAATATGTCTCAAATTTGCCAATGCGCTGACATTTAGCAGCCCATGAAGACTGCAGACTATCAATACTATCTAAAAATCTATAGCCTCAAATAATAAACAGTATAATTTCGAAATCCCACCCTAGCAAGATATGTTAATGGGCTAGTTAGGGAATAGAGTATTGACTTAGGAACAATTTCTGATTCTTCTTTTTGTTTGGGAAAGTGAAAGGAACAATTCCTATTCAGGATAAGGGATACACATCTTCACTCACTATTTTTTTTTTCAATCCCAAAGCAAAGAACTATTTAGAAATAACAAATACTGTATTCTGTATTACAATGGTGAATCTCATTCTGCCTTGGCAGAGTAACTAGTTTAAGTGTAGAAATGTGAGTAACTGCCTGCTATACTAGAGTCACAGATATATGATTGCCTTCAGAAGCATCCTTCTCTGAATANCAAAGAACTATTTAGAAATAACAAATACTGTATTCTGTATTACAATGGTGAATCTCATTCTGCCTTGGCAGAGTAACTAGTTTAAGTGTAGAAATGTGAGTAACTGCCTGCTATACTAGAGTCACAGATATATGATTGCCTTCAGAAGCATCCTTCTCTGAATACCACCTACACATTAATACATGACAGTGAACTTACAGCCAGACCCCTGTTCTATCCACATGATCCCTGAAAAGGCTTTGAAATGAGGACACACGCATAATTAAGGCACAGTGAATATCACAGTACATGTAACAAACTAGAGTATTATGAATCCTTAGGGAAACCTCATAGAATTAATACATTTTCTAAAGAAAGCTGCACATGAGTAAAGAGAGCCTAAAATGCTAATTAGATCCTCTCAGTGAAGGCTATAGAAAAGTTGATTCTTGAATCCTGAAGTTGGCCACAGAATGGAACATTTGTATACAGAAAGACTGAAAAGGGGGGAGAAGAATTTGGCATAAAAGCTTTTCAATAGATGATTTACATAATTCTTGAGAAAATAAATGAAGCAAAATAAAAATATAACAGTGGGCAAATCACAAACCTCATGAAAGGGTTAAGTAGGAGAAGTGATTTCCTATTAGAAAAGGGTTATGTAACAACAGAGGGAAATACTCAGCCTAGCATATGCTAATTTAGTCGGCTTTGCCAGGCGTTTCTGTGTGTTTGGCTGGCTGACTCACATTCCCTCCCTCTTCTTTTTGCCATTTTTATTATGAGACTAAGGAGGTTGAATGCTCACAAAATGCAATAATAACAATAACAAAAACAACTAAAAGCACACTGTATGTGTTTTATCTTTGCTAAAACACTGGGATACAAGCCTTGGAGGTTGAAAGAAAAAACATCCAATCTGAACGTATTCAGTACATAGGTTTGGTTAAGATTCCTTTTAACTGTTCTTCACTCCCTGTGAATTTATTTTAATGGGTCTTTCAGGTTGATAGAACAGTGCAGAGTGGGGTATATTATATTCCTAGAGAGTGTAAAGGAAGCTGAGCTACTATTCAGACTTCAGTCCATAAAATATAGATTGCAATAAGGGAATGACAAATCAGAAGCTTACTGTGCATTTTATTTGCTTTTAAATACAAATATTCTAATCATCCTTCATTTCAGCCTGTCTACTACTTAAAATTAAAAGCAGAAGACATATAAAGTATAAGAAGGAACGGAAGGTAAAGGTGTCAGGACATTTTCTCCTGGGGCGATATAGGACAAGCTAATGTAAAATATGAATTTATTACAAAAGTAGAAACATATTTTACGCACCGTAAATTTTAGGCTTTGATGTTTGAGTAAGCATTAAGGGAGGCACTTGCATCTTTAAAGGCAAACAATTTTAGCAAAGAAGCTAAAAATATTCCCTTACAAGAACAAATTAATTGGCTTTATAAATTACACTGAATCAATATAACAGTTATACACTTAGCAGTCGGCAGCACATCTTTCTCAGGAAAGGTGCTTTCTTAACTCAGTTCTCAAAGATGACTTTAGATAAACAAGGCACCGTTACCATTAATAAACCATCATCAAATCTATAAAACTAGGGGGGTTATTTAACCTATAAAAAGACTTTTATATCTGTATGTGAAGTTATTTGCACTATACGATTACAGTTAGCTTTAAGTTTTTTTTGTTCCTCAAAGCAAATAAATGCTTTTTCTTGTTTTCTAAACAATCCCTAGTGACATCAGTAGCTAATCCCTAGAATAACTGCTTATAAACAGGGGCATCCCCCTCAGCATTCAAACGGCTGAAAGATAATTTCAATATTCAAATAAAAACGATTTGCTGACTCAGAAAGAGTAATCCTCAATGCTTAATAATAACTGTCTTAATATTTACTTCAAAGACTTCTGAAATAGAATGTGAATAATTAATGGCCAGCTCTTTCCAAGGCAGATCTCCTTACAACCTCAGCCCTGCCTCTCTATTCAGGTAGCAGTAGGTTCTCATCACTCAGTTTCTTAAACACAAAGAAGATCCAGAATAAATGCGCAGCTCTATTGCAAATTCAGAAACTGTAAACCTTGCGTGTGTGTTTTTAAGTGGAAAAGTTAATCACTGCTGCAGCCTAAAAAAATGAATTCAAAAAATACCTTTTTCAACTTTCAGAAATAAGGTGAAATAAGCAAAAACAAAATAAACTTTTCCTTTTTCCTCACACTTCATCCCTGAGTGCTCCAAACTCTAATTACATGCAAAATTATAAAGATGTTCTTCAGACCGAAAAATAACTGTAAATTTTAGGCTTGTACATATGTGCATATATAGAGATAAATGATTGAAGAATATTTCCTTTCTCAATAATTACATCTCTGATTTTGGCATTAATATTTAACTCATACCTAATTAAACAGAATATTTAGTTTCCTAACATATATATATGTATTACATATTACTAAGATAAAACTATTTCATATTATCTAAAGAAACTCACTGAATACATAAACAGGACCAACTGGACTCATTTCTAGGATGAAAATCAATATGAATAATATGCTCAATTATTTTGTTTGATAGCAAATGGAATCAAGATAAACAATGCTACACTAGTTATTGTCATCTGATAGGCTTCTCTTATAGTCTGCCCAGAATAACTGTCCCACAACTCTTGCTTTTATTAAGGAACATATTTGACGCTTTTGCCTGTGTGATATATAAAATTTTTTAGAAAGGAGATATTCTCTACTGGTTTTGTCATGCGAGTGTATGATGTTAACAAAAATTCCAATTTATGGCACTATAAATAAATGGTAAAAACATACATTGAACAATTAATTCCTGTTTAAGACTACTATATTCTCCCCAACAGGAAATGCTCTAATAAGGAAAAAAAAAAAAAAGCAACTAACTCCTTACTCGCTAAAGGAAGAGAAAGATAACAGCATTTGCCAGCTTAACATTCATTAGGTCCAACACATGTAAATAACTGCATAAGAATTAGAATTCTTAGAAGCCTTAGAATGCATAAGAATTCTATATTAACTTTGCTATTTATTTTCATTAAACTGAACTGTGGTCCTGATAGTTTGCAAGACAGTTGCAAGTTTGCACAATTCATTTGATGAAAATGTTGATAATTTTGTTAGGATTTATTTATTATATTAATTTCTAAACAAATTATATATTCTCTCTTTAGCTTTGCCATGAGCTCAAGTGATTAGAAATACTCTTTGGATTATTTCTGGTCATGAAGAGTTGAAGGATGGTTCATGTCCACTACAAGCTCTGAAATATGAAAAGACTTCCTATTTCAGTCACGCCACATGACTGCTTTCCTGCATGCCTTCTGCCTGCCGCTGCAGAGCACATTAGGCCTGAGATGCCATTTGCATCATCACACAGCAGGGGGCTTCAGCTGCCACAGCTCTAGGTTAATCCTCACCCACCTCTTTACACGAGGAATTTGCAGAAGATGTCGTTTTTTGATACTACAGAACTACACTCCAAAAACGTTTGACATTTTCAAATCAAATGTTGGTAATGAACTTGTCCTTTTAAATATTTTAGGTTAAATCAGTAAATTTAAATTATGTCTTCTCTTCCNACGCAGGAAGAGACTATCTCAGTTGATGCTTACCTTGGTCATGTTGTGTTACCAGAGTTCTACTAGTTGTAGACACAAGGGAAAAGGCAACAAAATAAACTTGCATATCTTGATACTAAATTAGTCTAGGAACTCCTCATATTTGCAAAGAGATTTTCTTAATTACTAAGTGTCTGGTGTTTCTGTAAGTCATAGTCATTGACTCGTGTATAAAACTTACTTTTCAAAGTTTCCACTGTTAAGCAAAAAAGGGAGGAGTGAGCTGTATCTCAGGAACTGCATTCAACATAAAAGATGAGCTCATCATGACTAAGGTAGAAGAAGCGAGAGAGACACGCTTTTATGAAATATTAAGTTATCAGTATTTTATTTAGTTTGTATGTATATTTTGCATTACCACATGTTTTCTGAAAATGTGAGGGGAGGTGCAAGACATATACTGAGGCAAGTAATATGCATGTCGAACAGACCTTTAACTTGAGGATCTTTCTTTTTACACACAACAAATTACTTACTACAATGTCCCACAGCAAAACATACACATCCACAAGCCCTAAAACCCCAAAATTAGTACGGGATGTGTTTTTTGTATAAAACCAACAGTGAAAAGGGAAATAAAGTTCTCAACAAAATCAGAACCTCTCTATGCATGTCTATTTTGCCCTTCTTTCCTTTTTGTCCTTTCTCAGATTGTTTTCTGTGCTAAACAAGAGAGTCTCCATCTTTCCAGTGTTGCTTCAGGCATAGAAAGGAGCACAGCTACAAAGAGGGTCAGCAACTGAACTGAATCTACTCTGTAGACAAGAAGAGGTCTTAGTTACAGGTGGCAAGTTTTTACACTCCTCATTCTAAAGAAATTTTTTTTCTCTAATGTGTCCCTTGCCCTTGTCCAGCTTTTTCCTCTCTATCTGATAGAGGAAAATTAAAAAAAAAAAAGGGGGGGGGGCGGTGCTGTATAGCTTAACACTGAATCAAGTTTTGTTATCTAAGTAGTCTACATTCCAAGTTATACTCTGGTCAGAAACATGTTTATTTTCTATCTAACTATTCATTGCCTAAAGACTTGTTGAGCATGAACTAGTAGGTATTGCAGAATAGAACTATTTAAACCCTTTTTTACAAAAACTCATTTTATTATGATCTTGAATCTTACCACTGACTTACCACTCTACATATTAACAAGCCAAAAGACTGAGTTTGCTTCCCAGGAAAAGTAAAAAAAAAAAAAAAAATCGTGNTTGAGCATGAACTAGTAGGTATTGCAGAATAGAACTATTTAAACCCTTTTTTACAAAAACTCATTTTATTATGATCTTGAATCTTACCACTGACTTACCACTCTACATATTAACAAGCCAAAAGACTGAGTTTGCTTCCCAGGAAAAGTAAAAAAAAAAAAAAAATCGTGACAATATAAAACAGTGAAACTACAGGGAAGATGCGTTAAATTGAGTCTTCCTGTCTAAAATGATGCATACTGCAAGAAAGGGGATAAATACAAAGGATAAATACATTGATTAGTATGACTTAAGTGATAAAACCACTATAGTGCTGATAATGCTAAAAATAAGAAGCTGTAGACGGACTGCCTATAGTATTTGCCAAGTCATAACTACTAACAGGCAGAGCAGACTACCACCGGCCAAAATCAGTTACTCACTAGTTCCCCTGCTACCTCTCCTTCCCTGTACATAGGAAAGACCTGCTAAATATTTAATCTATGTCCAGGAAATCAAGCTTTCATTCTACAACCTAACCAAGTCCTAATAAAACAGTAGAGTGGTGGGAGAAACAGAAACCTGGACCCTGAAGAAACGTTTTTAGCCAAGACCAAGACAAGGAAGGCACAAGCAATTTGTTTGAGCAGGAACTGACAGTATCAACAAAGTGTGATATGTCTGTGGAGCAGTGTTTGATAAATGTGAGGCAGCCATAAACATGAGAAGACAATCCAGTGGGGCTTTGTACCTCCTCCCACTTCTAGTTTTTTCTTCCCCCCCCTTAAATCCTATTCTCTCTCTCCTTTAGTGTATTAATACAGCCATCTAAGGTGCTCAGAAGTACACAAATATCCTTGATCTGGTTCTC
Source organism: Neotragus moschatus (assembly GCA_006410615.1). Classification (NCBI taxonomy): domain Eukaryota; kingdom Metazoa; phylum Chordata; class Mammalia; order Artiodactyla; family Bovidae; genus Neotragus; species Neotragus moschatus. The sequence goes on along the minus strand of SJYA01000057.1, from coordinate 242,869 downwards.
TTTGCCTGGTTGCTGTGATAGGACACTTATTTATTTATTTGGGCCTGCCGCTGGTGCCGCTGCTGGCTGCAGTGGTGCGTTTGCTCTGGTATACCCACACCCCTTCCACCCTTCTCCCCCAGTCTGCTGTGAAAAGCAGCACTGTCTTAACACTTGGTGTACATACTTAATAAAAGAAACCCATGTCTTTAATAAAAAAGAATGCAGCTGAAGGAATCTCTCTGAGTAAAGAAAGAGTAAATCCTCCTTCAGGCTGAGAGAGAGAGACAGGGAGAGAGAGGCACCAGCAGACAGTTATTTTGCAGTGCACTGAATAGACAATTCACAGGGAAATGTTGAAGGCAGAGAGGAGAAGACCCCCAAGTGCAGTCCGTTGCCCACATGCTCTATAATAAATAATTTTGCACCAGCCCAGTAGTGTGTGCAGTGACGTGCCGGGGCCAGCATACACAGATAGGCAGGGAAAACACATCGAGCGGTGTCGAATGTTCATCACAATCACCAAATTAACTGATTTCCCTATATCACACTCCCCTTACCCTGCGTGGTGCGCTCATGCGCGCGCGGGACGCACACACACACACACACACACACACACACATACAGAGATGTTTACAGTTTGGGGTCATATCATTTCAATAGTTTTGAGGGTTTTGAGTATTACCTTAACTTATAAATTAATCTAGGAGGAATTGAGATCTTTTAGCTAGTCTATATCTTTCTTATGCAAAAAGTTAGCATTTTAAGTTGAGTTTTATAATACCTCAACTCCATGTGTGTTTTATTTGGTAAACTGCTCATTTCTTGTTGAGGCTGTATCTTTGTATTACAAGGTTCTGTAACCTTATGAGTTTATCCAATTCATAACTCATTATAGAATTTATTGTCATAATTTTTAACATTCATCCTTCCACACATTCACATTTAAGTATTATTGTTGAACCATTAGATTTTATAAGAATGCAATCATATATAAAATAATGACTCTTTTGTCCTGTCTCTTATACACATCTAGATGTGTATAAGAGACAGCACACATACAGCAGAGGTGAGAAATGCAAGTTACTGAGAGGTGAAGTGGGGTCTCTAGGAGGATGTTTCAGGACAGATTAGAAACCCAAGTAAAGTGTCAGTCACCGGATTACTTGCGCGAGGGTGGGGGTGTAAGCGCTGGGGAATGGGACCAGAGGGTGGGGGTGTAGGCGCTGGGGAATGGGACCAGGCGGCGTTAAGCAGGAAGAACAGGCTGTCTTCCTTCTCAGGGATTCTGGCACATGACGGATCAAAAATTTACATCAAACATAAAATACACAACATTACCCCGAAATATTCCAAGAAATACCTCTGCAAGTTTGGTTAGTTAATTCAGGAAAATTCTGCTCACTATCTCGTCTTTCACATTCATAAATATGCATAAATAAAATACAGTCCTGGTCTATATCCTGGAGGAGGCTAGGAATCAGGATGCATTCCAAGAACTTGCTGAAAGATGGTTCATTGACCTCATTTAAATCCTCCAAAGGCCGATTTGGTTTTGTATGCCTGTGGTTCTATATGTCTTACTTTCAGATTCCTTTTACCCAGGGACAAACACATTTGATCAACTTATCTCTCCTACAAATACACAAATGATCACAGAGAGGTTAAAGGTGGGGAAAGATTTATGAAGAAATTAAGAGTCACCTAGCTTAAAAAAAATCATATGGACCATAATTTCACATCCATCCTCCCTGTATCTCACACTCTAGCCACATCCCTACACCACTCTCTTCAAAGCAACAATCTTCTGCCTTACATCCCCTGCCCACTCATTCCTAGCATGCCGCCTGCCTCCACCACCACCCAAAGTGTGCTCTTCCCAGGCACTTTTACTCCATACATTGCCATGTATTTCATAATCATCATCATCCTCCCACTGCACACAGCCCCCTCCTCCCTCCTTCAAAAGCAAGGATCTGGCGAAAAGTGCACCCCAGTTCGCTAGCCAGTCTGCATCCAAGCCCAGTGATTTGCATAATAACAGTGTTTTGTGCGGTTTCCCTCCGCTGCGGTCATAGGGGTTCTAACATTTCACCTGAAAGGATGATATTAATTACGGAAAAGAAGCGTCAGAGAGCGGGATGGAAAGGTAGGGAATCTAAGCTAAAATCCCTTAGCACTAAAGTAACTGCCAGGGTGCACATATTTCTTGGCTTCGAAAAAATGAAAAAGAAAACCACACTGGATGAATAATAAAAAGTCAGGTTGTTGATAAAGTGGCTTTGGGTCTTTTAATTCTTCCCTCCCCCTGGCCTTCTCCTTTTATTTCCTGCTTTATTTATTCATTATTCCTTTTTCCTTTTACTCTTTTTCGTTCTTTCTTTTTCTTCCTTCCTTGCTTATGTCTCTCTTTCGTTTTTTCCTTTTTTCTTTTTTTTAAACCTCAGACAGTCTTCTCTCTCTTCCTAGGTGAATGACACGTCTCACAACACATCCCCCCCCCCTCACCCCGCCCCCGGGGATGTTATTGCAATGCACACGGTGCCGCCGCTGCTGCTGTTCTNAGGGACACACCCGCCCACCAGGCCTAGCCAATTAGAGAAAGGGATGGGTGGAGACAGGCGCCGGGAAAAACAAACAGGCTTCTCAAGGACCCTTCGGGCAGGAAGAACTAAATCCCCCATTCACACACCCCGGCGGGTCTCACCTCCTTGGAGAGTCTCAGCCTAAGTTTCTGAGACAGCGCCTTCATTAATAAGTGCCTAGCATTCGGGAAGGGTTCAGCCAATCGCCGCCGCGAGGGGGCGGGGTTTGCCATGTCCCCAGCAGGTTCTGGAACCTGTGGTGGTGCCTGGGACAGGTCTTGGGTGCGAAGTTCTTGTGCGTATTTGGACTCCTAGAGCAGATGGTGGCTGCACCTACCCACTCACCAGCTGCAGTAGCTCTCTGAAGCTCCCAGCAGCAAAAGGGAAAGATTTAAGAGGACGTGGGAGAGGCTAAGTATAGGGAACAGAACACCTACCTGCCTACAAGAACTTGTGTGACAAGGAAAAAAAAGAGAGGTGGAAGAAATAAGTTTTTGTTGTTGTTCCTGAGAATTTGACTTAATCTAGACATAAAATTTCAACAGACGCTAGCAGGTGACAGTATCCTTTCAGTCAGTACTGAGATCAGGTAGGTCTAAGTTCAAACCCCACAGCTGTCACTTCTTGCTTCACAATGTTTGATGATTTTACTTGAACATTTAAATCTGAAGCCTCATCTGTAAAACAGGGATAATAATAGAACTTAACTCTTGAAGTTATACAGATTGAAGTTATACGGCCCTGGATTGCTACAGGGCCAAGCATCTGTAAATGCTATATAAAAGGAAACTTTAGTGCGGCAGTTCAGTGGGATTTCTATAATTCAGGATAGCACAAAGTCTTAGGCAATCTTTCATAAGTGCCTTAATTGTAGCCTTAAGGAAGGTACAAAAAGCATAACTGTGCTTTTTTCAAGGACCTAACCAAAGGTGGACATGGAAAGAAAATTCAGGAATCTGGAAAGAACCATCTCTATAAATCAGCACCCTGGATGTGCCCTTTAGAGGAGGAGATATAAATGAACAGGACATAAATTAATCAGAAGTTGTGTTTCCAAGCGAGCTTAATTCCAGGCTTTTCCCTATGACCAGTTTTTAACTGGACCAAATTAGCAGATGATAGACTAGTTCAGTAGTGTTAAATCAGTCACACCATAGTCTGTTTTGTTCAAGAGTCTACACAATAGAAACCTGCAAGCAAGGAGACAGAGGGAAAGATGAGAGGCAGGATCAATATTGAGGCCCTGGGCTCTTTCTCATTTGTTGCTTACTTAGCCACAACCTTTTATGACTTCACCCTTGCCTTTTAACTAATGACCCATTCATTTCTATGTCCACCTTTCTCCCCAGGTTCTCAAAATTAAGGAGCAAAATGTCCATAATAAAACTGCAAGTGGACTCTAGAAGAAAGAGGATATGTGAATACTCTTATTATTGTAAGAGACAGTTGCCTACTGTGAGTTTTAGCTGTTAGGAAAGTCAGCAAGTCCAAGGATACTGCTATCATTTAAACTATTGTGAGCATCAAAAGGTGAAATTCTAATCACTATTGACTCATGCTTTGTTTTGTGTCAGGGAGTATAAATAAAAATGGTACTGCCAAAAAAGTTAGGGTTTCTTTATTGACACAGTAGTTAGGGTTCCTTTTTTCTGGTGCAAACCTGCTGCCAGCTATATGACTCTGGGCATGTACTCAACTTCCCTGATCCTCAATTTCTTCTATGGTAGTATGACAGAGCTGTATTTGATGACCTCTAAAGTCTCACCGAGTTAAAAAAAAAATCGTTATTCTAATATTGCTATATACAAGAAAATGTCCCAGTTGAACATAAGTAGCTCAACACTTGTGATCAGTACTCAAAAGCAAGTCATGTTTTTGTTCTTGTTGGTAACAAGAGAAATTAAGATTCTATAGTGAAATAATCTATAGGTTTGCTATGTAGTATGTGATGTCAGACCAACATCACCACCATCACTTGGGAATTTGTTAGAACTACAGAGTCCCAAATTCTACCCTACCCACAGAGTCAGATTCTTCATTTTAACAAGAGTCCAGGGTGATTTATATGCCCACCAAGTTTGAGACATTCTAGTCTTTAACAGTGTTTTACTATACACTTGACCCAGGGAGAATTTCATGGGTATTGTATGAAATGGAGGAAATTAAAAAGTCCAGATTATTTTTGTTAAATTGTTATTTTCGGGAACCCTGGGAGTCTCCTTGTCATCATAACACAAATGTAACTCTTCTTGTAAACTATAGAAGGAACAGATTATTTTAATTAGATAAGTTTAAAAATGGCTGCAAGCTTGATTGTGATGAGAGTTATAAACTTCAATGTGATTAAGATTCTCCTAGCCCACACACCTAGAGGGTTGGAAGCCAGCATGTGTTTATTTCAGTCCCAAAGGGGACAAAAAAAAAAAAATTCAAAGCATGAGCTCTGGTCATTTGGATAAATAGCGTCATCTTCATATACAGAAAACTGATAATTCTCTATTTCCTAAATAGTCTATTCTTAGATTCTATTAATCAGTTTAAAAAAATCAAATGTTCAATGGTTGTAAAATCTTTCAATGTTTTAAAATGAGACAAGAGTCTATATGTTATAGAGCTGTCAGTGTATGAGTAAATTCATTTCTAAAACTCAAAACATTTCTTAGAATGCAATTAAATATTTTTAAATATTTTCATTTCATAGTTTTAAGGCTATTATTGTCTACATATATTATCAGTGTCTCAAATAAATGTACAAATTAACTGACCTCTTATGAATCATCAGACAATGAATTAGTTTTATAAATTGCCAAAAGATGGCATCTATCCATGGCTCCCTATATGAAATAATCTAAAATATTAGACCTATTTGAAAATTTTCTGTAGTTTTTTAAATTTTTTAAGCCTTGTATTCTCCTTCTCTTCATAGCACATTCTTAAATGAAGTTAAAGTAATGTTTTAAATTTAAGTCATTCACTCAATACTCATTTTAAAAGTTATACAAAGATAGCACATATGTTTTCCTTGCCTGGGGACTGAAGGTTCTCTTTGCTTATACTGTCCACAGAATAGGATTGCAGTATCATCCTTCTGCAATAGTACCCTAGACATTATATTCCTTTTCACATATGTTTCACAGAGGAAATCGCAGTTAGCTTGCAAGTTAGGACTTTTTTTCACCAATTTTAAATAAATGTTATTACTCTGAATGTGATGTTTATGACTTTTTCATTCCACTAGGAAAAACAAACTTCATCAGCAGTTTTAAGGTGATGAATATAATTAGATGGGCCAATCTTTTCACAATATGTACATATATTAAATCATCACAATGTACACTTTAAATATTACAAATTTGTTAATTATCCTTCAAGGCTGGAAAAAAAAAACAAACAAGGTTTAACTGTGGCAAAAGTTTTTAAAATAAGAGTAGGAAAATTATTGTGTCAGAGTTTTCCAACCATGGATAAATTTACTGGGATTTCACATGGTTAATAGAAATATTTATATTTCTTTTTTAAAGATTCATGTCAATGTATAGCAAAATGAATACAGTATTGTAAAGCAAAACAAACTAAAAAATAAAAATTAATCTTAAAAAAATAAATAAATATTAAATTTAAGTAAAATATCTAAACATTTGAAATACATAGTCATTATAGATACTCAGGACTAAAAATTTTTAAATCTATGCTAAATTGACTCTCATAGCAAATTGACTCTTGCAGCAAATCGACCTAGATAAAGAAATTTCATGGCCTGGTGAAAATGTAGACCATTGTGAAAGAAAATTGGCTTATTGAGTTCTGGAAGCATTGATTGTCATTCTGCATGCTCACTAGCATTTTAAATATGAGGTCAGCTATCTGTGTTGCAGAGATGTTAAGAATTCTTGGGTTTGGTATATATTTAGTATAATACACAGTATATAGTATTATTTATAAATATATATGTGTGTATATATAGAGCATATATGTGATGATATATAACAATATTTGCTGCCTTTAAATGCATTTTTATTGGCATTTTTCTACTGGTTACAAAACACTCACTATTCTTTCGAGTTATGATACATTATTTTATCCCACTACATCTCAAATACCTTATAGCTAAAATTTTAACTTATACTGATGAAGGTATATAAATATTGAAAAGAAATTCACAAATGTTCAGAAGTTTACAATCTCAAGATAAGCTGTTTCTGCATTTTTTACATGAATAAACCAAGTGGCAATGTGACAAGCATCTTCTCATTTTAAAATATGAAATTGCAATATATAGAGTAAAAATGACTTTGTGATGTTAGGTAGTATAATTTCTATCTCTACAATGATTGGATCTAAATGATCTAAGGTATGTGGCCATCACACTTTCTTACACTCATAAAAGGGATGATTCCTTTTCTTGCATTTCCCCCAAATAAGCAAACATTTATCCTACCTTATTTATTTGTTGTTTTTGGCTGCACGGCATGAAGGATCTTAGCTCCAGGACCAGGGATTGAACTTATGCCCCTTGCAGTGGGAGCACGGAGTCCTAACCATTGGATCACTAAGGAAGTCTTATACTTCATATGAGATCATATAACCCAAGAGTTTTATAGCAGCTTCTTGGACTGCAAGGAGATCCAACCAGTCCATTCTGAAGGAGATCAACCCTGGGATTTCTTTGGAAGGAATGATGCTAAAGCTGAAACTCCAGTACTTTGTCCACCTCATGCGAAGGACTGACTCATTGGAAAAGACTCTTATGCTGGCAGGGATTAGGGGCAGGAGGAGAAGGGAACGACAGAGGATGAGATGGCTGGATGGCATCACTGACTCAATGCACATGAGTCTGAGTGAACTCCGGGAGTTGGTGATGAACAGGGAGGCCTGGCGTGCTGTGATTCATGGGGTCGCAAAGAGTCGGACACAACTGAGCGACTGAACTGAACTGAATATGCAAAGCAGTAGCTTTTTGAATGACCAAAGTTAAGTGGAAATGCTCTGGAGATAATTTCCAACTTTTAGACACTGATATTGAAATGGGCTTTATTTAAAATAAATAAAATAATAAAAGCTATTGACCCTATTTATTCAAGACAATTTCATACCTGCCACATGGATTTTGTGTGTGGAGTGTTTTATACTTGGAACACTCCTTTCTATGAGCAGCATGTAAGTTATTTACTTACTTTACCAAGGGTTCTGCTCATATGTGCCATTCCCAGAAGTCATTTACTGACTCTCTTCTGCTTTTCCACCCCCAATCCATCTACTCACTCCTTGAACATCTACCTGTTTTATTTTTGTGTGTGTGTGCCTTTTGTAAACTTGAATTTATGCGTTATTTAATTCAGTTGTTTACTTGTGTATTTTTTTTCCCCCAACTGGAATGTAACCTGAAAAAATGCAGGGACTTTAACTTATTGACTGAATTTTCACCAACTAGAAAAGAGTTGAAATATATTAATCATTCAACATATATTTGCTGAAGGAATGAGTATATCCATTCTGACTACCTTCTGGCTTAATGTATATAAATATGGATTCACTTATCTTCCCTCCTTGTATCATTTTTTAGGCATTATTTTATTTAATAAATAATTCTAAATATTATTAAATGGAACCATTCAAACTAAAAATTTAGCACTTATAAAAAAATAAGATTTAGATTTTATCTACATATGAGTTTGGAAAATACAAACTACAGGGAAATAGATAAAATAAATAAAACAGATAGATACTCAGTAAAAGTTATTTTAGTGATTTTACTCCACATACATAACCACTGTTGATCACTGTAAACTATCCCTGATGTTTTTCAACAGCACAAAGTTTTGAAATAAATAGAAATGATTACAGTCTATTTATTAAAGCATACACAACTGTTTTTGAGTATCTTTGTAGTCCCTTGTTTTAGAAGGTTCTTAATATTTGTACTAGGGCATCCCTGATAGCTCAGCTGGAAAAGAACCTGCCTGCAATGCGGAAGAACCTGGGTTTGATCCCTGGGTTGGGAAGATCCCCGAGAGAAGGATATGGTTACACACTCCAGTATTCTTTCCTGGAGAATCCCATGGACTGAGGAGACTGGCAGGTTACAGTCCATGGGATCACGAGAGTCAGACATGGTTCTTAGTATTTATACCAGTATTTAATATAATTTATGTTAGGGATATTGTATAGGTCCACGAAATGAGCCAGGTCAGGCTAACAATGCTGAAACCAACTGAGGACCCAATTTTTGATCCAGATTGACCACATGAAAGGAGCTATGGAAATTGAAAGTAGCTCAGTTGTATTCAACTATTTGCAACCCCATAGACTATACAATCTATGGAATTCTCTAGGCTAGAATACTGGAGTAGGTAACTCTTTGAAACCCCACAGACTTTACAGTCTGTGGAATTCTCCAGGCCAGAATACTGGAGTGGGTAGCTGTTCCCTTCTCCAGGGGATCATCCCAACCCAGGGATCAAACCCAAGTCTCCCACATTGAAGGCAGATTCTTTATCAGCTGAGCCACCAGGGAAGCCCAAGAATATTAGAGTGGGTAGTCTATCTCTTCTCCAGTGGATCTTTCTCACCCAGGAATCAAACTGGGTCTCCTGCATTGTAGGCAGATTCTTCACCAGTTGAGCTACCAGAGAAGCCACAAAAGGAGCTGTCTTGGATGCTAAATAGCTGTAATAAGGAATTGTGAAGAACTCTATGATCCTTCTTGATTCCTAGTGGGATTTTAAGCTACTTTATAATTTCAATGGCTAAACAGGGAATCGTTAACCTACTAATCATCTACGTCTCTAAGGGACATCCTTCATAAAATAAAAAATTTAAAAAAAATAGAATAATAAGGCATCTTGAAGAAGCAAACAAATCCTAAAAGACCATAGGAGAATAGAAAGAAATAAGTGTGGAGAGTAAAATACAAGAATACAAAGAATACAACAAACTATGGCTTGTTCCTAGAGCTGTAGATACTAACACTGTGTGACTATTTAAATTCAAATTAAGTAACACAAGATAAAATTTTAAGCTATGCATCTTAGTCATATTACTCATATTTTAAGTACTTAGTAGGCATATGTGATTAATGACTTACTCTACTGGACAACACAGGTCGATGACATTCCCATCATCACAGAAAGTTCTACTAGACAGTGCTATGGAAATGTGTATTAGTCTAGGTTCTCTAGAGAAATAGAATCAACAGAATAGATATATAGGTAGATATTGATTTATTGTAAGTAACTAACTTATGCAGTTATAGTCAATAAGAAGGCCCAGTGTCTGCAGTCAATAAGTTGGGAGACCCAGAAGATCTGAGGGTGGAGTTCCAGTTTGAGACCAAAGGCCTAAATCAGGAGAGCCCATGATGTAAGGTCCAAATCAAGCCCAGGAGGCAGGAGAAGGCTAATGTCTAGATTGAAAACAGTCAGATGGAGAAAGAAAATTCATCCTTAATGAAACTTACATTTTACTCAGACCGTCAACAGAATTGATGATGTCCACTGACATGAGGAGAGTGTATTAAATGGAACTGAGTGAGAGAGAAAGAGAGAGACTGATTTATTATGCATTTATGCAATTATGGAGGCCAAGAAGTCCCATAGTATGCTTGTTCTCTGCAAACTGAAGACTAAGGAAAATCAGTAATATAATCCCAGTTCAAGTTTGAAGGCCTGGGAATTGAGAAGCTGATAGTATTAATCTCAGTCCAAGACAAGAAAAGACAGATGTCTCAGCTCAATCAGACAGGCAGAAAGAGGAAATATTTTCTCTTCCTCTGTTTTTAATTCTCTTTAGCCCCTCAAGGGATTAGACAATGCCTGCCCACATTGGGGAAGACTATCTGTTTTACAGAATTCACTGATTCAAATGCTAATCTCATCTGGAAACACCAGACATAATATTTAATCTGGTCACCACATGGCTTGTCAAGTTGACATACAAAATTAACCATCACAGAAGAGAATCTACTCAATCTGCTGATTAAAACATTAAAATCATCCAGAAACACACTTCCAGTTACACCCAGAAATAATATTTACACAAATGCCTCAGCACCCTGTGTCCAAGGTAACTTGATACATAAAATTAACCATCACACTTTTCATTTGATAAATATCATGTTGGCACTCAATATCACCACTGTGATATTTTCACAACTCTAGTCTAAATCCTAGACATTAACTGATGCGTTCAGTCGTGTCTGACTCTGTGAGCCAATGGAGTGAAGCCCCCAGCTCCCCTGTCCATGTAATTTTACAGGCAAGAATACTGGAGTGGATTGACATTTCCCACTCAAGGGGATCTTCCTGACTCAAGGATCTTCCATCTCCTACATTGGTAGGCAGATTCTTTTACTGCTGTGTCACCTTGAAAGCTCATACACTAAAATCCAAAGTAAACAAGATTAACATTTAAGATATGAGAGGAAAATTTTAGCTGCTCAGTCATGTCTGACTCTGCAACCCCCATGGACTGTAGCCCACCAGGCTCCCCTATGGAATTCTCCAGGCAAGAATACTGTAGTGGGTAGCCATTCCCTTCCCCAGGGAATCTTCCCGACCTGAGGATCAAGCCCAATCTCCCACATTGCAGGCCGATTATGTGACAAGGTCCTACCTAATACATTTTGTTCATTTTGCTATAGATCTGCCTCTTTCTCATAACACTATGTGTAAAAATACCCATTCTTTTGGTGGTGAAGAAATGAGGAGAACCTCATAACCAGATCTTATACTATGTCTCTATTAGAATAATCACCAATGAGTGTGTTAGTCTAAACTCTTTGGTTGCAAATAACATAAATTCAAATCAAATTAGCTTAAACGAAAAACCAAAATAATAACACAAAATTATTAGTTAATTTAACTTAAAAGTCCATTGTTTGGAGTTATTTCAGTCCATTATGATCCAGAGTTTGCTGATTCAATGGGCATGAGTTTGGGCAAACTCTGGGAGATAGCGAGGGACAGGGAGGCCCAGTGTGCTGCAGTCCATGGGGTCGCAAAGAGTCAGACATGACTTAATGATGGAACAACAGCAACATGATTCAAAGGCTTAAGTGATATCATCAAAATTATGTTTCATTATATCCACGACTGAACTCTTATTTTCTTAATATTAATTAAAGCTTAAGCTAGTTTTCTGCACAGGAAAGCCAAGAGGGTCAACACATTTTTAGGCTTATCCTACAGTTTTATTGTGAAGTTTCAGAGAAAAGGGAAGACCTGTTTCTTCCTAACCCAGACAAGAGCCCTGGTATGTCTTGGAAACACCTCATCTTTCATTACATGCCCATCCTTCAGTCACTCACTCTTCCTGATTGTGTAGTGACAGTCAAGGTGTGAATGTATGACTAATTTAACAATCTCATTAAAACAGAGAGAACAATTTCTAAATTAAGAGATGCAAGACAGACAAAATGTGATATATGTCCAATACAGAATACAATACAATTATAGAATGTGATACAGGAGACACTTACAAGTACATGCTTCCCAAGTGGTGCCAGTGGTAAAGAACCCACCTGACAAAGCAGGAGACATAAGAGACGTGAATTCGATCCCTGGGTTGGAAAGAATCCCTGAAGAAGGGCATGGCAACCCACTCCACTATTACTGCCTGGAGAATCCCACAGACAGAGGATCCTGGCGAGCTATAGTCCGTAGAGTTGTAGAGTTGGACACAACTGAAGCAACTTTTAGCATGCATGGTAATTAGAAAGAAGTATCAAATGATAGTCTATAGCAATTCACACTCTAAACAGTAGGTCTCAGTAAATAATTATGAGAGCAAACAAACATAATTCAGGAATAAAGTTCTCACTACTGGCAAAATTTAGAAGAGGATTATCCTCAGATTTTACAGAGCCAAAAGATTACTTCTCTGCTTTGCTATGATAGCTCTTATAATACTGTGTATCTAAGTGTCATATCAGCTCTTGAAAATTAAAAACAGTTTAATGCTGATTAATGTTTAGCTTCTCTCCCCTATAGTTTCCACACTTTTTTTTTTCACAATTGCTTAGAGTCATTTCTGTGCCTCTTGTGTGTATCCTTAGTCGATTTCCCCTATGTACTACCCTGCACTTGTCACTATTAAATTTCATACTGTTTTTGATGGATGACTTCTCTAATTTGTCAAGGTTATTCTAAATTCTAGTTTAGGCTTCTAAGATGAGATCAGCTTGACCCAACTCAATATCACATTGGATGTGTTCTTAATTCCATTATCTGTCTTTACAACACACACACACACACACACACACACACACACACACCATGTGAATCCTAATCATGAACTATTCTACTATACTATTTGGTACTACAGAAAGAGATTATTATTTTTAAGTGTTTTAATAGCAATTTAGACTCAACAGTTAGGTGAGATGGAAATTACTTGCAAGCTCTCTGTATTGTGTGGGACTTCTTGCAGGGAAAAAAAAAATCAATTTAGGAAGGTAGACAGATATATGTCTATGTTGTTATATAAGCAAAAGTATAAGGTGGCCAGGATTCTGAAACCTAGGATCAAAGAAAATGAAATGCAAACTTGAAGACCCAAAAGAAATTCTTAGCAGCATGAAAGCAGAAATTTGAGAATATAATGCTTAGATCACAAGTTCAAAACAAAAGTATGAGAACTGGATTATGAACTAAATAAATTTTACGTATGGATTTCTAATTAGCTTCTTGCTCAGAATAAAGAAAAAAATTCAGAATTTGGGTGATCCTGAGTGCTCTGGTGGAGACATTAGGTACCACTGCCCAGAATGTGGGAAACGGGGTTTGAGATTTAGGAAATTCCAGATCCATGCTTAAATGTTTATTGTGTCTGTTCCATTTTGTTCTGTATTTGAGCTAAATGAATATATGCAGATTATTTTCACCAACCACTTTTATAGAATTAAAACACACATTACAAGTGATACATAAAGAGGTTAATGACTTGTCTAAGGTCACAGAACTTTTTAAATCAAAAGAGAATCATAGTTCAAAATGTTTTCTGATGTACAGCCAAAAGTTAAAGATACCATATTTTCACAGTGTTTTCTCACTGTGTGCTTAGGTATTTTGATGCTCACTGGATAGTTTTGGCACAAATGGTAAATTACCTCTGAAAATGTCTCTTGGCTTCCCAGGTGGCTTAGCAGGTAATCAATATGATTCCAGTGCAGGAGACACAGGTGATGCAGACTAGATCTCTGGGTTGGAAAGATCTCTTAGAGGAGGAAATGCAACTCATTCCAATATTCTTGCCTGAAAAATCCCATAGACAGAGGAGGCTGGCAAATCACAGTTCAAAGAAGCACAAAGAAACATCTCATGGACAGAAAAATGTCTCTATTATGTGAGATCCACCTGGAAATTGAGAGACCACATTGGTATTCTACAACAACACATTTAGATAGTTTCAAAAATTATTATCTAAAAATGCTCTACTTAACAACAATCAGATGTTTATATGACTATCTTAGCAAGTGGCATTATATAGAATGTAACAAGTTGGAAATGAATTAGACACTGTTCTTTCAGTAAAGGATTATGAGTGAGGAGAAAGAGATCTAGTATTTATTTGCTTACTTTTTTTATATGAGATGCCAGATACAATCCTTAACAACCCTATAAAACATATAAGTGTGTCTATCATTTCATAAATGGTAAATCTGAATTTAGGAAGCTTAAGTAACTTAATCAAATTGCAAAGGTAGTAAATGACAGACCAACTTTAAACCATGAATATCTCCATTACTTTTTTCTTTGTTCTCAATGAATCACAAGAAAAGAGAGATACAAAATTATTACTACAAAATATACCTTGTTCCATGAACACAGAGTCCATGATGTGCAAGACCTACTTGGAAAGAATTCAGCAACATGGTCAAATTCATACCCCCAAAATAAAAATTGGAGTCCTGCTGGAGAATAAGAAACATATGGAAAAATGTAAAAGTTATTTGAACCCAAAGTGATATTTTGCCTCAGTATACATTAGAATATCAGGATATCCATTCTATAAAGTGAAAACCAGTATTATTTTTTTAAAGACTTCTTAGTTGTCTCTAAAGACTTCCCAAGAAAAACTTTCCACAGGTTTCTCATGCAAAAGGTTTCTGTACTTAAAACATATTTACAGAAATGGCATTATCAAATATCATTTGAAAATGTCAATGCCTTTCCTTAGGCACACAAGGTTTCTATATTTTTCATTTTCCCACTTGTGCTCCTATTATTTCCATAGTACATATTATCCTTCTAACTCATAAACTAGGCTCCATGCTTTCATTATCGGTCTGCATTCCAAAAACCCTAGAGGGATTTTATCCTTACCACATATTCCACTTTGCATCATTTAAAAAGAAAAAAAAAAATGTTTCACACTCCTTCTCTGGACCTTCCAAAACATCATTCAATAACAATAAAAAAATCTTATGTCTTGAATAATTATATAAACAATTTACAGATAATATATTCAACCAAAATTTCCAGTATGATAGTTCTAACCAATTCTTCCTCCATGAATAAATTTTATTCATGGTGAATTTTTCATTCACCATGAATAAAAACAGCATCAGTATAAATTAGTACCTAAAATCAGAATTACTCATATCTATTTAAATATGGACTAATATTTTTTCCATGTCTGCATAATCTGATCACATCATTCCCTAGATTCTGAGGTTCGCTGATTTAAATGAGAGTGAATTTTGCTCACAGCTACCATGTGTTTTTGAAGAAACAGCCCGCAGCTAAAGTTGCCTTTTCTGCTGGCTTTCCACATAGAAAGAATTGTAGAATTAGAGCAGGTTTTTAGCAACCTAAACTTAGTTTTTTGAGTTATAAAAAATTATTTGTGTTTTTAAAGGCAACTAAAAAATTATAGTTTTAATCACAACTTGGGTTCTGAAAATTTTGAGAGAAAGACAAAGAATACGGCATTAGAGCTCAAAATATTAGCTTTATAGTTGGTAAATTATAAACTGGGGCATTTGTGTTAGTCTCACAGTCAAGGGGGTGCTGAACCCCAGAAGTATATAGACATTCCTGCCATCAAATATCCTGTGGTATCAGAGGCTAGTCATCTAAAACAAAACCTGGAGGGACGTTTAGATGAGGGTGAGAAATAGTGACCAGCCCAAATTAGATTTGTGAAACTGAAATAAAAATCCTCAGCAAAATGGAATGTCTTTTCCTTGTGAGAATTTCATTTCTAAAATGAAAATAGGACAAGCTGATTATGTCAGGATTATTATTTCAAAAATTATTCATCAATAATCATGGTATCTCCATTGGTACAGACAAAAGCCAAGAGTTTCATGGTTATTGATGCCTCTACACAGGCAGAAAATCTTGGGAAAGAGAAGATATGTTTCCATTGATTCAGTTTAGTTCAGTTCAGTTTAGTTCAGTTGCTCAGTTGTGTCTGACTGATTCTTTGCGACCCCATGAACCACAGCACACCAGGCCTCCCTGTCTATCACCAACTCCTGGNGTACAGACAAAAGCCAAGAGTTTCATGGTTATTGATGCCTCTACACAGGCAGAAAATCTTGGGAAAGAGAAGATATGTTTCCATTGATTCAGTTTAGTTCAGTTCAGTTTAGTTCAGTTGCTCAGTTGTGTCTGACTGATTCTTTGCGACCCCATGAACCGCAGCACACCAGGCCTCCCTGTCTATCACCAACTCCTGGAGTTTACTCAGACTCATGTCCATTGAGTTGGTAATGCCATCCAACCATCTCATCCTCTATCGTCCCCTTNACTAATAGACATTCTTTATTCTGTTTCTCACTGCAAATTTTGTGTATTCACTTAGTCCAATATAAACCATCTAAGCCCTCCCATGAAATTGAAGACAGCATACGCCAAGAACAAAATAAATAGCTACTGCAATAAAAATGCCAGCAACCAAGAGATGAACTAAATTTGAATATAATTTGTTATGAATTTCCAAAGGAAAATTAAAATTTTGAAGATTAAATGTTATCACAAATTAAAAGCTTAAAATCCTAAAACTCGGAGAAATTAAAGTCCAAAATAAAATTCTCTTTGTCCTTGCAATACTATATTTCAAATACATTAATACAAAATCTCACCCTTCCAACCTTATATTCAGTCTCAGATGGGCTGCCATCTATGGGGTTGCACAGAGTCCGACATGACTGAAGTGCCTTAGCAGCAGCAGCAGATAGATGGATGTTAACATGTGAGTTTTGTTCCTTCAGTAGTTATAACTAGAACTCTCTCTCTTGGAAACAGACGTAGGTCTTAGAGCCTTTGGAGTTGTACTATCTTAACATATCTTACTTTTATAGGGTACAAAGAGAACATAATATTTCAAAACACAGGATCTAATCTCACCAAATGTAAAACAGAAATCTCTCTAGGACATGTTAGCCCTGGCAAAATTTTGTTCACATAATTCATTTTTTTCTTGCTTTGGAAACCATAGTGGAGGTTTGGCATTAAGTGAGTAAAGGGGGAAGTGAAAGTGAAAATCACTCAGTCGTGTCTGACTCTTTGTGACCTCATGGACTTACAGTCCATGGAATTCTCCAGGCCAGAACTCTTCCCAACCCAGGGATCCAACTCAGGTCTCCCGCATTTCAGGCAGATTCTTTACCAGATGAGCTATTAGGGATGTCATAAATCTTGACAATAGTCTTCCTGGAATGACCTGGAGAAAACTCATTCTGTATCATGTCTCCAAACTCTTCTGAACTAAAATTAGTGATTAAGTGATTAAGTGATTAATCATGGAGCTGAGGTTACGATGTTGTTGTTTCCCCTTCAAGCCCTGTGTTTTTGTGCCAATACTGCTTTGAGTGTATATTCCATCTGGTGATGTAGAGACCATGCTCTCACAGAAACATGCATTTTTGTTTCTGAATCATTTCTACTTCTTTCAGTGCATTCTCCTAAGCCTAAGAAACCTACTTCCTAGAAAACGCTTACTTTCCCACTTTGGTTTTGGCTAAAATGATGTACTCTACAGCTGAAACTGCTGTTGATGTTTTTGAAGCAAAGCCCCTAGGGGGCTAATAAAAATCAACTTGTCTTCCTTTCACTTTACTAACTTTGAATAGCATTTCCTTGTTGCTGCATTTTCTGCAATAGTGGGCTAAATATCTAGTATTTTGGTTGTTTTGTGTTTGCTTTTGTATGCATGTGTTTTTCCCATAATCTCATTTTGTTCATTTATTCTAGAAGAAATCCCATGGACAGAGGCACCTGGTGGGCTACAGTCCATGGGGTTGCAAAGTCAGACAGGACTGAGTGACTTTCACTTCACTTCACCTCATTCTAGAAGAGTTAAATGAAATAGGAGAGCCCAATGCAGTGCCATTTTCTCAAGTCTGGAACTCACAATTTAAAACTAGAACCTCCCTAGTGCTACTAATACATGTGGAACATAGCTGCTGCAGAGTTTTAAGGTAGCAAATATTGTGCTGCCAACCAGTGACTGAATGGCCTATGAAGACATTCTTTTCCTATAATTGTATATTTGCCTTAGCTGTGCCTGGTTACTGAGGCTTCTGTGATTTGCCAGCATCTGCCAAAGCACCTGGTAAAGCCCTGGCTGCCAGCATATATACTATAAATGTAGTTTAAGATAAAGTTGCAGCAGCCTGTGTCCTCAAGTCCCCTGAATTTGGTCAAGGCCAGCCGTGCTTCTGTTGAGGCCCATGTGGCTCAAGCTTTTGCTTGCTAATTCTCCCTTGCAGCTATCATCTGCCAAGACACCTGTACCCGAAGCCTCTTGCCCACTCCACAGGAGTTAAAAGCCAATAGCGCCATGATAAATGCCCTCTAGCCCCAAATTAGCCCCTCACACTAAGGTCAAAATGCTGCAGTGCACAAGACTCAAAGACATATATTCTAGCTCTATCAAATCCCCCTGTCTGTGTCTTTTCCCCCAAATTGTTATCTTTTGTTTTGTGTCTTAGTGTTCCTTAACTCTGAAACTCTTTTTGGGGTCATTGAAGGACTCAGTGTTTATCACTGTTCTTTTTTGACTTGAATCTAAAGTATTTATTTATTCCACATATTTCTGTGTGTTCTATTTATTATTATTTATTCATTCTATTTACTTTAAACTACTTATTGAGACATAAGATAATTACTAAAGTGTTTGGAAGCAAAAATAGTAACCTGAGTACTAATAAGACAGAAGTTGAAAACATAGCTTAATTAGGGGTGTGTGTGTGGGGGGAGGGGGGATATAGAGGAGAATATGACCAACTACTACTCAGCACTTGGAGAAGCAGCATGCTGAAGGCATGCTCTATGCAAACTTTTTAAAATATGATTTGAGACAGTTGAACGTGTCCAACTTATTCTCCCCAAGTCCACTGAAATGGAGGAAGAAAAGGGGTAGAAAATGCCATGAGTGATACAGTAATTGAGAGCTGTCAACAGCAAGGAAACATCTGGAATGCAGTAGAAGCATATCATCCTAAAAAATAGAATTTTTAAAATATTTTTTTGAAATGTAGACATTTTTTCTACAAAAGTGTCATACATAATTCATGTTTAATCCCCTAGGTTGGTCCATTTCAACTATTTTAAGTAAAAAAAAAAAAAAAAAGAAAGAAAACTACCTGAAGCAAAATAGAGTAATTGGAAGACCTACAGAAACTATAATTTACAGTTGTATTTAGAAGTAATGCATTGCACAGTGATTTGGATACCACAAAACCCATTTTTCCTTATTATGTCTCTAACATTCTGGTGGGGTTGCCCCAAGCTTCCAGCAACTGTTCATAACACCTATGCCTGAGGGCTGGTTCTCTTGTAAATAGGATGTGAGGTGGTAGGGAAAGCAATGGCTCTGAGGATAGTTGTTGAGACCCAGGTGGTAATTCTGGGGAATGATGAGTTTATAGGATAGGGAATAAATCAGGCAGAGAAGATACAAGGGTGTTCATAGAGGGGAATAAAAATGGTGGACTGTGGAGAGCTGATGGATTGTGGAGTTACTAGAGTTTTTTGAGTGTCTGGATGATAGTTTCAAAGAAAAGAATGCATGAAGGCACTCTTCTAGTATTTCCATCATCATCTTCATTTGTCACTATCTCCCGAATTAATCACCACTTTGGAAAAGTACAGTCAACAATGTTTTCAATATGGAGGGGGTTGGAGGTAGAGGAATTTCTAGCTGAAAAAGAAAGAGGTTCTTGGGCTATTTTGTTGGGCAATTCACTTACTTAACAGATATAGGGATGTTATGATTACACCAAAATATGTTTAATTAAATATCATTCTATAATATTAAATTTTGTACGGGATGATATAATAAAATACATATATAACAGAAAGAATATTCTTTCAGACCATTTATAAAAGATAATTTTATAGCAGTCATTATAACAATCAGATCAGATGGCAAAACTGCAACAGATTTTAAAATTTGTGTGTTATTACTAGGTGTTTTGGCAAATTAGATTAGTGCTTGACATGCTTTGAAAAAATAAAAATAAAAACAGCAACCCATGCATCCTGCCATTCAGATTCTGAGTTTTCTAAATCTCTTCTTACCTATAACTTTGGGGTCTTAGTTAAAAATGCATCTTTTAATTCAGTCACCTCAGCATCTTTAATGACATGCAGTTTCCATGAATGGAAGTCCAGTTTGGCTTTCATGATTTTGTCATTTAAACTTCTTTAAATGGGAATATTTCAATCCCATCTTAAGGAAATTTCTGTTATGTACAATTTATTGTTAACACCTTAAATTAAATTTATAGAACACTAAATAAAACTTGAAAAATACATGCTAACTTATTTTAATTTTGTTATTGAATGAATAATTTAATACTGAGTACCTAACTGACAATCTCCAATGATGGCAGGACATAGAAAAATGCATATTTGATGATAGATGAATGTATTAATAGATAGATAGGTGGTATATTTTTCAGAAATTACAATAGGATGATTTCTGTTTTTTTTTTTATTTGTGGTTTATTGCAATCAGCAGGAACACTCTCCACTTGTGTTTTGTGACTTAAAATATATGTTGTTTATGTACAAATAAAATTAATCTTAATTATAATTATGCTTACTTGAAATAATATATCAGAACTTATATTGCATATATGTTCAAACACCTTATCTGCTCCTACCCTACACACAAACCACATCCTGACTGAAAAAAACCAACTCATTAAAATGGTAGTAATTTTAAAAAATAATATTAATTGCTTTGTTGAATCTTGTATTTGAGTTTGTTTTACATTTTATTCTTAAAGTTCCTAAATTTGAGTTGACATTTATTTTTATATAGCTTCCATTAAGCTTTACTTTTTGTTTTAAACTCTGGATTAAGGGAAAAAAATGTTTTTTTTAATTTTTAATCTTTAATGATCATTATGTTCATTTCAAAGTTGTAACATTTCATAGCAAATGGCTTTTTAGAGAGCTTTGCTATTTGCAATTTGTTTTATCAGACATTTCTTCAACTTTTATTTTCCCAATTATTCTCTTTGAAATTAAAGAACTGTATCATCGCATCTTCATTTCTTTAAAACAGCAGTTAAGACATTTGTCACAATTTTCAAGCATTTCCTACATTCTTACTCAGCATTTTATTAAAGTTACTTAAGCTTAAATCATTAATTTTCTTTCTGTTTTCTTTAACTGTGATAAGAACCAACTCTCAAAATTGATGCATGCTTTTATTCTCAAATTCTTTTTGTTTTGGTGTTAACCATAACTCTAAAATATGTGTGTATATCTAATACATAACATATTACATATATAAAACTATATATAAAATTATATAACTGTATGTAATTTTATATGTATGTATCTGGAGAAGGGAATGCCAATCCACTCCAGTATCCTTGCCTAGAGAATTCCATGGACAGAGGAGCCAGACAGATTNCATTATTTCACTGGGTTGTTAGGTTTGTGTGATATTGAGTTGCATGAACTGATAATATATGTTGGATATTAACCCCTTATCAGATATATCATTGACAAAAGTGTCTTCCAATTCACTAGGTTGTCTTTTCATGTTGTCATGGTTTCCTTTGCTGTGAAAAGACTTAAGTTAAATTAGGTCCCATTTGTTTATCTTTGCTTTTGCTCCTTGACTAAGGAAACAGATCCAAAAATATATTGCTAAGACATGTCAAAAAATACACTGCCTATCTTTTATTCTAGGAGTTTTAGGGTTTCTGATATTACATTTAGATCTTTAATGTATTTTGAGTTTATTTTTATATACTGTTTGAGAAATGTTCTAATTTCATCCTTCTTTATGTGGCTGTCCAGTTTTTCCAGCACTGCTTACTAAAGCGACTGTCTCCATTGTATATTACTGCTTCCTTTGTCATAGACCCACTGATCATATGAACATGGTTTTGTTTCTGGGCTTTCTATTTTGTTCCATTGATCTATGTGCCTGTTTTTGTGTCAGTACTATACTCTTTTGATTAACGTAGCTTTATGTATTCTGAAGTCGGGGGTGTGATGCTCCTAGATTTTTCTTTTTTTCTTAAGATTATTTTGACTATTTGGGGGTCTTTAACAGTTTGACATAATTTTTATGATTGTTTGTTCTAGTTTGGTAATAACTATATGGGTATTTGATACAAATTGCATTAAATCTGTAGATTGCCTCAGATAGTATGGACTTTTAAAATGTATTACATAGTCTAATCCATGAACATGGGATATCTTCCCATTTATTTGTATCATCTTCAATTTCATTCATCAATGTCTTATAGTTTTCAGAGTATATATAGCTTTTACACCTTCTTGGTTAAAGCTATTCTTAGGTATTTTAATCGTTTTGATGTGATTTAAAATGGGATTATATTCTTGATTTCTCTTTGTGATAGTTGATTAGTAGTGTGTAGAAAAGCAATAAATTATGTAAATTAATCTTGTATTTGGCAACTCTGACTTTGGAGTACCTTTTGTACTCAGTTGTGTCTTACTTTTTGCAACCCCATGGACCGTAGCCCACCAGGACCCCTCTGTCTATGGAATTTTCTAGGCAAGAACACTGGAGTGAGTTGCCATTTCCAACTTCAGAGGATCTAACCTACCCAGGGATAGAATCCGAATCTCTTTCATTTTCTGAATTGGCAGGTGAGTTCTTTATTATTAGTGCCACCTGGGAAGCCCTCTGCAACTCTAGTGTATTTATTTAATAGCTCTAGTATTTTTGGTTTTTAACTTTTTGTTGTTTTCTTTTTGGTGCAGTATTTAAGGTTTTCTATGTACAGAAATATATATCATGTCATCTGCAAATCGTGACAATTTTAATTCTTGTCTTCCAATTTGGATGTCTTTTATCTCTTTTTCTTGTCTGATTGCTATTGCTAGGACTACCAATACTAAGTTAAATACAAGTGGTAAAAGTGGGCAAACGTCTTGTTCTTGACCTTTTAAGAAAAGCTGAATGCTTTTCATCATTCAGTATGTAGTTAGCTGTGGGTTTGCCACAGATGGACTTTATTATGCTGAGCTATGTTTCTTGTACTACCAACTTGAATGAAGGATTTTTGTTTTTAGTCATAAATGCATTTTGTATGTCAACCAAATTTCAAATGTTTTTCTGTCTATATTGAGATGTTTATATGATTTTGCTTGGGACTGATGCACGGGGATGATCCAGGGAGATGGTGTGGGGTGGGAGGGGGTCAGGGGGGTTGGGATTGGGAGCTCATATACACTCGTGGCTGATTCATGTCGATGTATGGCAAAACGAATACAGTATTGTAAAGCAAAACAAACTAAAAAATAAAAATTAAAANATGATTTTGCTTGGGACTGATGCACGGGGATGATCCAGGGAGATGGTGTGGGGTGGGAGGGGGTCAGGGGGGTTGGGATTGGGAGCTCATATACACTCGTGGCTGATTCATGTCGATGTATGGCAAAACGAATACAGTATTGTAAAGCAAAACAAACTAAAAAATAAAAATTAAAAAACAAATAAAATTCATTTTTCTAATGTGATATATCGCCTTCTCTATAATTTTATTTTACTTATAGTGTCTGTATATTTTTAATATCAGGTAATGATGATCTCATAGAATAAATCAAGGAGTATTTACTCCTCTTGAAATTTTTAGAAGAGTTTGAGAAGTATTAGTATTATGTCTTTTTCATATGTATACTAGAGTTTCCCTGTGAATTTATCTGGTGCTGTATCTTTGTATTTTTTACTTTTTCAGAGTTTTAGATTATTCACTTAATTTTAATACTAGTCATTAGTCTGTGCAGATAATTTATTTTTTCCTGATTCAGTTGTGGAAAATTGTATATTTCTATAAATTTGTTCATTTCTTTAGGTTGTTCAATTAGTAGCATTCTATTATGATTATAACCATCATCTGCAATGATTTTAGAGCCCCCCAAAATAAAGTTTGTCACTGTTTCCACTGTTTCTCCACCTATTTGCCATGAAGTGATGGGAGTGGATCACCATGATATTGTAGTAGCTCCTATTTTATATTTTGTTTATTTGAGTCCTCTCTCTTTTGTTCTTCGTGAGCCTGGATAAAAGTTTTTCAATTTTGTCTTTAAAAAAGAAGGTATTTTGATTGATGTTTTCTTTTCTTTGGTCTCTTTTATTATTTTTAATAAAATTGGTTCCTATTTTATTATTATCAATTTCCTCTCTGTTCTATATTAGTCGCTTCAGGTCATTTCAGTCATTCAATAGTGTCCGACCCTTTGCGACCCCATGGACTGCAGCACAGCAGGCCTCCCTGTCCATCACCAGCTCCCGGAGTTTACTCAAACTCATGTCCATTAAGTCAGTGATGCTCATCCAACCATCTCATCTTCTGTCGTCCTCTTCTCCACCTGCCTTCACTCTTTCCCAGGATCAGGGTCTCTTAAAATGAGAAAGCTCTTCGCATCAGATGGCCAAAGTACTGGAGTTTCAGCTTCAACATCAATCCTTCCAATGGACATTGAGGACTGATTTCCTTTAGGATGGACTGGATGGATCTCCTTGCAGTCCAAGGGACTCTCAAGAGTCCTGTCCAACACCACAGTTCAAAGCATCAACTCTTCAGAATTCAGCTTTCTTTATAGTCCAACTCTCATATACATACATGACTATTGAAAAAACAGTGGCCTTGACTAGATGGACATTTGTTGGCAAAATAATGTCTCTGCTTTTTAATATGCTTTCTAGGTTGGTCATAAATTTTCTTCCAAGGAGTAAGTATCTTTTTATTTCATGGCTGCAGTGACCATCTGCAGTGATTTTGGAGCCCCTCAAAATGAAGTCTGCCACTGTTTCCACTTTTTCTCCATCTATTTGCCATGAAGTGATGGGACTAGATGTCACTATCTTTGTTTTCTTTCACTTTGAACTTTAAGCCAAATTTTTCACTTTCCTCTTTCCTTTTCAAGAGGCTCTTTAATTCTTCTTCATTTTCTGCCATAAGGGTGGTGTCATCTGCATATTTGAGGTTATTGATATTTCTCCCGGAAATCTTGATTCCAGCTTGTGCTTCATCCAGCCTAGATTTTCTCATGATGTACTTTACATATAAATTGAATAAGCAAGGTGACAGTATACAGCCTTGACAATTCCTTTCCCTATTTGGAACTAGTCTGTTGTTCCATGTCCAGTTCTAACTGTTGCTTCCTGATCTGCATACAGGTTTCTCAAGAGGCAGGTAAAGCGGTCTGGTATTCCCATCTCTTTCAGAATTTTCCACAGTTTATTGTGATTCACACAGTCAAAAGCTTTGGCATAGTCAATAAAACAGAAATAGATCTTTCTCTGGAACTCTCTTCTTTTTCTGATGATCCAGCAGATGTTGGCAATTTGATCTCTGGTTCCTCTGCCTTTTCTAAAGCCAGCTAGAACATCTGGAAGTTCACGGTTCATGTATTGCTGAAGCCTGGCTTGGAGAATTTTGAGCATTACATTAATAGAGTGTGAGATGAGTGCAACTGTGTGATAGTTTGAACATTCTTTGGGTTTGCCTTTCTTTGAGATGGGAATGCAGACTGACCTTTTTCAGTCCTTTGGCCACTGCTGAGTTTTCCAAATTTGCTTACATATTAAGTATAGCTCCTTCACAACATTATCTTTTAGCATTTGAAAAAGCTCAACTGGAATACCATCACCTCACTAGTTCTGTTTGTAGTGATGCTTCCTAAGGCCCACTCCACACATAAACTGAAGAAAGTGGGGGAAAACCACTAGACCATTGAGGTATGACCTAAATCAAATCTCTTATGATTATACAGTGGAAGTGAGANCATCACTACGAACAAAGCTAGTGGAGGTGATGGAATTCCAGTTGAGCTATTTCAAATCCTGAAACATGATGCTATGAAAGAGCTGTACTCAATATGCCAACAATATTAAATAAATAGAGTCAGTAATTTTAAACTTTCCTGAAACAATCATTTTCCAATAACATTTTTAAAAATAAATAAAATAAATCTTCCAAAACAGAAAGAATCAGATCCAAAAGGGTTCACTGTTGAATTATCCCAAACTTTTAATGAAACAATTATAACAATACTGTACAATCTCTTTTAGATGATAGAAGCTAAAGGAATACTTCTTAACCTAGTCTAGAATTCAACATCACCTTGATAGCAAAAACAAACAAAGACACTGCAAGAAAAGTAAACTGCAGGCCAATGTCTCTCACAAAAACAGATATAAAAAGCCTCTATAAAATATTAACAAATTGAGTCCAACAATGTAGAAAAATAATTATACATCATGACCAACTGAAATTTATGTTAGTTGTGCAAGGATAATTTAACATTTGAAAATCTATTAGTGTAATCCAGCACATTGACAGACTAAAAAAGTCACATGATCATAACAAAAGATGTTGAAAAAACATTTGACAAAATCCAACACTCATTTATGGTAAAAAATAAAATAAAAATAAAAAAAACTTTCAGTTAACAAGGAATAGAGAATAACTTTTTCAACTTGAAAAAGACTCTACAAAAACCTACATTTAACATCCTACTTAATGGTGAGAAACTTGAAGTTTTCCCAGTAAGATCAGGTACAAGTCATGAAAGGCCTCTCTTAGCACTCCTTTTCAACATTATACAGTTCAGTTCAGTTTAGTCGCTNAAAATAAAATAAAAATAAAAAAAACTTTCAGTTAACAAGGAATAGAGAATAACTTTTTCAACTTGAAAAAGACTCTACAAAAACCTACATTTAACATCCTACTTAATGGTGAGAAACTTGAAGTTTTCCCAGTAAGATCAGGTACAAGTCATGAAAGGCCTCTCTTAGCACTCCTTTTCAACATTATACAGTTCAGTTCAGTTTTGTCGCTCAGTTGTGTTCGCCTCTGTGACCCCATGAATTGCAGCATGCCAGGCCTCCCTGTCCATCACCAACTCCCGGAGTTCACTCAGACTCACGCCCATCGAGTTAGTGATGCCATCCAGCCATCTCATCCTCTGTCGTCCCCTTCTTCTCCTGCCCCCAATCCCTCCCAGCATCAGAGTCTTTTCCAATGAGTCAACTCTTCACATGAGGTGGCCAAAGTACCGGAGTTTCAGCTTTAGCATCATTGCTTCCAGAGAAATCCCAGGATTGATCTCCTTCAGAATGGACTGGTTGGATCTCCTTGCAGTCCAAGGGACTCTCAAGAGTGTTCTCCAACACCACAATTCAAAAGCATCTTGCTAATGCAATATGGCAAGAAAGGAAATGAAAGTACATTTATTAGGAAGGAAGATATAAAAGTCTTGCTTGCAGATGATGTGATAATCTATATCGAAAATCTGAAAGAATCAACAAGAAAATTCCTGGAACTAATAAGTGATTTTAATAAGGCTACAGGATACAAAATTAATATACAAAAGTCAATTCCTTCCATATATATCAGCAAAAAATAAGTGGAACTGAAATTAAAAGCATAATATCATTTACATCAACATTGAATGAAATAAAATAGGTATAAATTTAATAAATAAGATGGTTAGATGGCATCGCTAACTCAATGGACATGAGTTTGAGTAAACTCCAGGGGTTGATGATGGACAGGGAGTCCTGGTGTGCTGCAGTTCATCGGGTCACAAAGAGTCAGACACAACTGAGTGACTGAACTGATGAGATCTATATGAGGAAATCAGCAAAACTCTGGTGAACAACAATAAAAAGAACTAAATAAATGGAGAGATATTCTATACTCATGAAAAGGAAGACTCAATATTGTCAAGCTATCAGTTCTTCCCAATTTCATATCTATATTCAATGCAATCTCTGTCAAAGTACCAACAGTTTATTTTATGAATATTGAAAAACTGATTCTAAAATTTACATGGAGAGGGAAAAGACCCAGAATATCCAATGCAATATTGAAGGAGAACAAATTTGAAAGAATGATGCTAACTGACTCACTGCAAAACTATAATAAGCCAGACAATATGGTATTGGCAAAAGAACAGGCAAATTGATCAATGAAACAGAACAGAGATTCTAGAAAAAGACAGACAATCATATATAGAATCAACTGACCTTTGACAAAGGGAGCAAAGGTAATTGAGTCAACAAATGGTACAGAAAACTGGATATCCACATGAAAAAAACATAAATCTAGATGCAAACCTTACACATTTAGTGTCTCCTGTGTGGAAACACTGGAACCCTTGTATATGGTGAGAATGTCAGCTCATGCCTGTGATATGAAGAACAGTATGGAGGTTTCTCAAAACTTAAAAAAAGAACTATTGGACAATCCAGCAATCCTACTTTTGGGTCTATATCTCAAAGAATTGAAAATAGAATCTTGAAAAGATACTTATACCTTCATGTTCTTAGAAATATTATTCATAAGAGGATAGAGAGGAAAATAATATAAATATCCACTGATGGATGGACAGATAAAGAAAACTTTAGTATATATTGAATACGTACACTAATATTATTCAGACTTGAAAAAAGAAGAAAAGCTTGCCACATTGAACAACATGGCAGACGTTATGCTAAATGAAATAAGCCAATCATAGAAAGACAAATACTGCATGGTTCCACTTATATTAGATATTGAATATGGTCAAACTCATAGAAACAGAGAATAAAGTGATTATTTCCAGTGATTAGAGGCAGGGTAAAATGGGCAGTTGCTGTTTAATGGGTAAATATTCAATTATGCTAAGACAAATAAGTTCCAGTCCCATCACTTCATGGGAAATAGATGGGGAAACAGTGGAAACAGTAGCAGACTTTATTTTGGGGGAATCCGAAATCATGGTAGATGGTGACTGCAGCCGTGAAATTAAAAGACACTTACTCCTTGGAAGGAAAGTTATGACTAACCTAGACAAAATATGAAAAAGCAGAGACATTACTTTGCCAACAAAGGTCCATCTAGTCAAGATTATGATTTTTCCAGTAGTCATGTGTGGATGTGAGAGCTGGACTATAAGGAAAGCTGAACATTGAAGAATTGATGTTTTTGAACTGTGGTGTTGGAGCAGACTCTTGAGAGTCCCTTGGACTGCAAGGAGATCCAATCAGTCCATTCTAAATGAGATCAGTCCTGGGTGTTCATTGGAACAACTGATGTTGAGGCTGAAACTCTAATACTTTGGCCACCCTGTGTAAAGAGTTGACTCATTGGAAAAGACCCTGATGCTGGGAGGGATTGGGGGCAGAAGAAGGGGATGACAGAGGATGAGATGGCTGGATGGCATCACCGACTCGATGGACATGAGTTTGAGTAAACTCCAGGAGTTGGTGATGGACAGGGAGGCCTGGTGTGCTGCAGTTCATTGGGTCACAAAGGGTCAGACACAACTGAGCCACTGAACTGAACTGAATATTAATTGTAATCAACTGATTACCAGTTACCATTTACTTAACTATATCCCCTGAAAATGACTTTTTAAATTGCAATACTGACAGTTGCCCAGGGACTGTGTGTACTATGGCAGCTTTCTCACTGCTGTAGGCACATAAATAAATAGGCAACTTGATGACATATATCAAAAGCCTTAAGAATATAAGAAAATATGGATATTGCTCCCAATTTTTGGCTAAGGTAAGCAATGATTTGTTGTACCCAAGGTCCAGCAGTTTTCTCCAATCTATTTGGCATATATCACTCATCTAGTGTTATTTTTAACATGTACGTAAATAATATTTTTTCCATATTTTTTGACTATATAATTCTTTGTGAAGTATTTGCTAATGCTGATTGCACAACAGCCCATGTTTTCATTTGATGGTAAAAGTTATCAGAAACAAAAAATTTTTAACCTGATATTTTCTTTCCCTTTTGCTTTGAGAAAAAGAACAGTACATGACTGCCCATGTGCTTCCTCAAAATAAACTTTCATTCAGCAACTACTAATAAGGTACAGTGTTGTATCAGGTACAGTGCTGTACCTTGTATCATGTACAGTGTTAGGTGCTAGGGGTAAGGCAGTAAATTACAAAAACAAGCAAAAACTCTGCCTTTATAGAGCACTAATCCCTAAGAAAGTGAAAGGGAAGGTTGCTCAGTCGTGTCCAACTCATTCCAACCTGATGGACTATACAGTCCACGGAATTCTCCAGGTCAGAATATAGGAGTGGATAGTCTTCCCTTTTCCAGGGATTGAACCCAGGTATCCCGAATTGTAGGCAGATTCTTTACCAGCAGATTTACAAGGGAAGCCCATTCCCAAAGAAAGGCAATGCCAAAGAATGTTCAAACAATACTCATCTCATAACCTAGCAATGTAACGATAAAAATTCTCCAAGATAAGCTTCAACAGTATGTGAACCAAGAACTTCAGATGTTCAACCTGGATTTAGAAAAGGCAGAGGAGCCAAAAATCAGATTGCCAACATCCGTTGGATCATAGAAAAAGCAAGAGAATTCCCCAAAAAAGGATCTACATCTTCATTGCGATGCTAAACCTTTGACTGTGTGCATCACAACAAATTGTGGAAAATTCTTAGAGATGGGAATATCAGATTACCTGACCTGCTTCCTGAGAAATCTATATGCAGGTCAAGAATTAACAGAACTGGTCATGTAAGAACAGGCTGGTTCCAAATTGAGAAAATAGTATGCCAAGACTGTATATTGTCGCCCTGTTTATTTAACTTATATGCAAAGTAGATCATGCAAAATACTGGACTGGATGAAGAACCAGCTGGAATCAAGATTGCCAGGAAAAATATAAATAGCTTCAGATATGCAGATGATACCACCCTTATGGCAGAAAGTGAAGAGGAACAACAAAACCTCTTGATGAAGATGAAGAGGAGAGTGAAAAAGTTGGCTTAAAATTCAACATTTAAAAATCTAACATCATGGCATCCGGTTCCATCACTTCATGGCAAATAGATGGGGAAACAGTGGAAAGAGTGACAGACTCTGTTTTTAGGGGCTCAGGGATATGAATTTGAGCAAGCTCCAGGAGTTGGTGATGGACAGGGAAGTCTGGCCTGCTACAGTCCATGGGGTCACATAGTCAGATGCAACAGAGCGACTTAACTGAACTGAACTGAGAAGGACTATATTAAGGTAAAACATGTTCAAGCACTCAGGATCATCATCGACACATATACTTCACTATATTCACTTGTATTATATCTGTAATCCTATACCAAACACTGTACTTGCCTAGAGATACAGTTAACAGTATTTACAATAAAGAAAACCTGCATTGTAAGACTTGGAATGTGAAAGCGGTTTCAGAATATTTCCTACTATTCATCAACTTTTAAGTTTTCTCCATCCTTTTCTTGATTCTAGTGTGATATGTTTGCTATGCTAGATTTTGTATTTATTTGTGGTTATGTTTTGGAGAAGGCAATGGGAACCCTCTCCAGTACTCTTGCCTGGAAAATCCCATGGATGAAGGAGCCTGGTGGGCTGCAGTGAATGGGGTTGCTAAGAGTCTGACATGACAGAGCGACTTGACTTTCACTTTCACTTTCATGCATTGAAGAGGGAAATGGCAACCCACTCCAGTGTTCTTGCCTGGAAAATCCCAGGGACGGAGGAGCCTGGTGGGCTGCCGTCTATGGGTCGCACAGAGTTGGACACGACTGAAGCGACTGCAGCAGCAGCAGCAGCAGCAGCAGCAGCAGCAGCAGCAGCGCTTATGTTTGTGTTTCTGAGTGTGTGTGTGTGTGTGTGTGTGTGTCCCCACATATGAAGGGCTTCCCTGGTAGCTCAACTGGTAAAGTGGTCCCCTGGAGAAGGGAATGGTAAACCACTTCAGTATTCTTGCCTTGAGAACCCCATGAACAGTGTCAATTGTATAAAACACTTAGACCTCTCTCTTTAACTACTTGTTATTAGCAAAAAAAACGAAACTTACACCTTCTTCCTCATTCCTTTCCTTTTCTCCACAACTCAGTTTTAACAGTTTTTATTTTATATAAACTCTATATACTTTAATCACTGAATTTCTCATAAAAGATACCCTTTGACTTCAAGCTATTGAACATAAGATAATAAAGAGGATTATTTCCAATTAATTTCTCTTTTTATTTGTTCACTTATTCATTTTGAAATTATCACTTAAAAATTATTTTGAAATAATTTTTAAAGTATTAATTTTAAAATTATTTTGAAATTGTTTTTATTTTAATACTTATAGCTTATTCTCTTATTCTTATTCTTGCCTTGTTTTTTATCGATTTGATTTTTAGTTGAATATATTAATTTCTCACTGCTAGTCCTTTGCTAGGGTTTTCCAAAACACTCTTTAGCTGACTGTAGCTTTTCTTCAAGAAGAGCTAATATGAAAAATATGTTGCTTTTTACAACCAATATAATTTTGTCTATACCTTTGTAGCTTGGAGACAACTTTGCTGGATATAAGTTCCTAATATCACATTTTTCTCTTGAGTCTTTTTGTAGTGTTGTTCTGTTATTTTCTGGCAATGAATATTGTAGCCAAACTGATTATCTGAGTCTTCATGTTTAATCTATCTGATTTCCATTTCAAGTGACATAAACTTTTTCACCTAGAAGACAGATTCTTTCATTATAAATCCAATAAATATACTATGATATGTTTTAGTGTATCTGTGTTCCTGTCCTTGATATTCTCCTTCACAATTTCAACTTTTCATGTATTGTATCTTTGACGGTCTTTATCATTAGTTATTCTCTAATTAGTTTAGCTTGGTTTCCTTTTTGATAATTTCAATGTCACTCCTCTGTGAACTCTACTCTTCAGTTTCCTGTCTTCCTATATATCCTCTTCATTTGCTGTTTTATCCCTCAGTTCTTAACTGATTTTCATTAAAGTTGTGATCAAATTCTATTAGTTTTGTACTAATGTTGGAATGTTGCGTTAAAGTGTTTTATATGCTTCAAAGTCTCAGTTTTCTTCTGAGTGTTATTTTTCTGTATATAAGTTTACTTCCCCCTCCTCAAACATGTTTTCTTGTAGTAATGTGTACAATAATTTACCTATTCCTCATTTTTGGGGATATTTTTCTTTGAGTTTGGTTGTATGAGAAGAAAATAGCAAGGGATAACAATTGTGTTTAGTGGCTAAGTCATATCTGTCTCTTTTGTGACCCCCTGGACCTCCAGGTTCTTCTGTCCATGGGATTTCCCAGGTAAGAATACTAGAGTGAGTTGCCATTTCCTTTTCCAGGGGATAACAATAGCCATAGGATTATTGATATTAAGAGCCTATATATACAACATAAATATGGGTCTTCCCAGGTGGTACAGCAGTAAAAAATCTGCCTGCCAATGTAGGAAATGCAGGAGATGCCGGCTCGATCCCTGGATCAGGAAGATTCCCTAAAGCAGGAAATGGTAACCCATTTCATTATTCTGTCCTGGAAAATGCCATGGACAGAAGAACCTGGCAGTCTACAGTCTATGGGGTTGCAAAGAGTCGGATATAACTCAGCCACTGAGCGCACACGCATAAGTATGTATATTAGCAACTATATTTTCATATGCAGTCATGCCATACTTTAATAAGTGTAGAATCCCATATAGTAGTACTTATACACATTTATAAATTCTCATTTACTGAAATTAAAACCTTTTATCATAGACAGTTCTATCAGAATACCATAAACCTCATTAAACCTTGAAAGTAGTAAGAAATTCAGCACAGAAAATTAACTGCTCACAAATGTGTTGAAAAGACTGAGAAGTAAAGGTTAGGGAAAGCCACCAATGGATCTCAGGTTTGCTACTAGCTTTGAGGGAATTATGAAGTTGCTATTTTCAATACAGCTCAAAAGGTACAGGAAATCACGACTGATGGTTACTGTAGGGCTGGCTGTAGCACNTGAAAAGACTGAGAAGTAAAGGTTAGGGAAAGCCACCAATGGATCTCAGGTTTGCTACTAGCTTTGAGGGAATTATGAAGTTGCTATTTTCAATACAGCTCAAAAGGTACAGGAAATCACGACTGATGGTTACTGTAGGGCTGGCTGTAGCACAAAGGAAGTGATTCTTAGGGACAATGTCTAGTGCACACTAAAATCTCATGTCCTCTATATCCACGCTTTCCCTTGCTATTGCGAGAGGAGGAAAAGAGCTGTGTTTCACTTCTGCCTTCCAGATCTAACAAGAGGGAATTCATGTTATTATAATCTAAACCAAAGCCCCACAACAAAAGAGTCTAGCAAATGTGTTTCCCAGACATCAACTTTGAAACTATAGGAGAGAGCACAGAAGGTGGTGAAAATGGTCCTGACTAGCAACAATCAGTCTGGCACAATCATTCTTTGGCTGCTCAGCACCAGTATATAGCCTCCTACTCAATTGTATCTCCCAAACAACAATGGCAATAAGATCCCATGACTACCTAGCATCAAGTGACTAAACAACAGGTTTGGTCTTTCCTCAAATTCCCATCAAGTCCTATATGAAGCATTAGATGATGTTTATACCTCTTCTAATTCATTCAGAGATACTCTTCAATGTCTTGCAAACTAAAGACTGAAAAATAAAAGTCACCTTCATCAACATACTTTANGATCCCATGACTACCTAGCATCAAGTGACTAAACAACAGGTTTGGTCTTTCCTCAAATTCCCATCAAGTCCTATATGAAGCATTAGATGATGTTTATACCTCTTCTAATTCATTCAGAGATACTCTTCAATGTCTTGCAAACTAAAGACTGAAAAATAAAAGTCACCTTCATCAACATACTTTATATAAAGTTGCTTGGAAAAGACAAAGACTTATTTATTTATTTTTGAGTAAAAGAAGTTTTATTTTTATTTATTTGTTTATTTTACTTTACAACACTGTATTGGTTTTGCCATACATCAACATGAATCCACCATGGGTGTACACGTGTTCCCAGTCCTGAACCCTGCCTCCCACATCCCTCCCCATACCATCCCTCTGGGTCATCCCTCTGCACTAACCCCAAGCATCCTGTATCCTGCATCGAACCTAGACTGGTGATTCGTTTCTTGTATAATATTATACATGTTTCAAAGCCATTCTCCCAAATCATCCCACCCTCTCCCTCTCCCACAGAGTCCAAAAGACTGTTTTTGAGAAAGACTTTTAAAAAGACAATTAATATAATACAAAACAGTGAATAAAATAAGCATATTTCTTTAGTCTTCTCTTAACAACTGGTATTTATTGCTATTTAAAATTTGTCTACCTATGGCTGATTCATGCTGAGATTTGACAGAAGACAACATTCTGTAAACAATTCAGTTCAGTTCGGTTCAGTCACTCAGTTGTGTCCGACTCTGCAACCCCATGAATCGCAGCATGCCAGGCCTCCCTGTCCATCACCAACTCCCGGAGTTCACTCAGACTCATGTACATCGAGTCCATGATGCCATCCAGCCATCTCATCCTCTGTCGTCCCCTTTTCCTCCTGCCCCCAGTCCCTCCCAGGATCAGAGTCTTTGCCAATGAGTCATCTCTTCGCATGAGGTGGCCAAAGTACTGGAGCTTCAGCTTTAGCATCATTCCTTCCAAAGAAATCCCAGGGCTGATCTCCTTCAGAATGGACTGGTTGGATCTCCTTGCAGTCCAAGGGACTCTCAAGAGTCATCTCCAACACCACAGTTCAAAAGTATCAATTCTTCGGCACTCAACTTT
>SJYA01000057.1:165838-206720 GCA_006410615.1 Neotragus moschatus | reverse complement strand
AAAAAAAAAAAAAAGCTTTCATCTTTCACTTTCCACTCTATGTTCCATTTGTCCACAGCACCTCAAAACTTTGCTATATTTTGTTTCATATAGTGATTCAAATTTTTATTCCAAAAGTGTCTGATCTTGCTTGTATTTGATTATTGTAGTTTTTGCTTTTTGTTATCATTAGTTGTGGAAATACTAAGAAGCTTTCAGAGAATCTACTGGTTGACAAAATCCTCTCTGGCCCCCTTGGGTAACATAAATTTTATTACTCTTTCAATTAGGATTATAACTGCAGACAGTTGGCCTTTACCTGTTAGTTCTGTTCCACTATAAACTCATAAGATAGTTTTCTCTCATTACTAATTCATTGAAATCATCATTGTGTCCTTGTAAAAGTATTTCTCCATTGGGAACTAAGACTTCTAAACTATCAAGAGCAGTAAATAATATGCAGGGGAAACAAAATATTCTTGAGGGGAAACCCAGATTCTGTCCTTGGGTTGGGAAGATCCCCTGGAGGAGGACATAGCAACTCACTCCAGTATTCTTACCTGGAGAATTCCATGGACACAGGAACTAGTGGGCTACAGTCCATGGGGTCACAAAGAGTCAGACACACTGAGCAACTAACATGTACTTCAGGGATTATAAAGAAAGAGGTCACTCTCATTTTAACCATCCNTGGGTTGGGAAGATCCCCTGGAGGAGGACATAGCAACTCACTCCAGTATTCTTACCTGGAGAATTCCATGGACACAGGAACTAGTGGGCTACAGTCCATGGGGTCACAAAGAGTCAGACACACTGAGCAACTAACATGTACTTCAGGGATTATAAAGAAAGAGGTCACTCTCATTTTAACCATCCAATCTGGTTTCTTATTAAGATATTAAAAGCATCATTTATGGTAGTCAGAGCATAAAGGAAAATTTTTAGAACATTTCTCTAACCTAACTGTTATCATGTATAAAATAGCATAAATAAGTCTTATCTAAGCCCCTCTACTGTATTACTGGACCAACTGCTTCTGGGTGATGAGGTAAAGAGTAAGGTAAATGATCCCCTTGGGTATATGTCTATTGCTTCACTCCTTTCCTATAAAATGAATGCCTTGATCAGGAAGAACTTAGTATGCAGCATCATGGCAGCAAATAATGCATTCTGTAGATCCATGGATGATCATGAGGGAAGAAAAATTAGAGGCAGAGAATGGAAATTCTTATCTAGAGTAAGTGGCAATGCCAAGGGGTGGGGGGAAGGCATTTCTGCTTTTTCTATGATTCAAAGGGTAAAAATTCATTAAACTTCCCCAGAACTTACTGCCACTCTTCCCTCCATGAACATATGGTATATGTAGGGTGCCTAGTTGATCTTCACTGTAGGAATTTGGTCATTAAGCAGTGGAAGTAGCCAGATTTACCATGGTGATGAGAAGCTTATGTATTTGAGACTGAGTCAATTCTATACCAGCATATTTTCAGTTTGTTAATGAGCTTACTGAGTAAGCACTAGGTGACAGGTNATATGGTATATGTAGGTGCCTAGTTGATCTTCACTGTAGGAATTTGGTCATTAAGCAGTGGAAGTAGCCAGATTTACCATGGTGATGAGAAGCTTATGTATTTGAGACTGAGTCAATTCTATACCAGCATATTTTCAGTTTGTTAATGAGCTTACTGAGTAAGCACTAGGTGACAGGTAAAGAGGCAGATTGACAGCCACAATATGAGAAATCTTATTTTACTTGATTATTGCAAGTCTCCTCCACAAAAGCATTCTTTTGAAAACATTTATTTAGGCAATGAATATCTTTGCATCCTTTGCCAATTTTTAGAAGTTCACCCTTAAGCTTTTCAACTAAATCTTTCCCTAATGTTTTAATTGCACTGCTTCTAAGGTGCTTACTACTGGATGAGTCATTAGTCCTGCACCTGATTGCTAATCTCCAAGAACTGATGTATNGTGTCTCAGATTATGAACTGTTTATTGTCAAATTCAGACTTACATTGAATAAACTAGGGAAAACCACTAGACTATTCAGGTATGACCTAAATCAAATCCTTAACGAATATACAGTGGAAGTGAGAAATAGATTTAAGGGACTAGATTTGACAGACAGAGTGCCTGATGAATTATAGAATGAGGTTCATGACATGGTACAGGAGACAGGGATCAAGACCATCCCTAAGAAAAAGAAATTCAAAAAAGGCAAATGACTATCTGAATAGGCTTTACAAATAACTATGAAAAGAAGAGAAGTGAAAAACAAAAGAGAAAAGGAAAGATATAAGCATCTGAATGCAAAGTTTCAAAGAATAGCAAGAAGAGAGCAGAAAGCCTTCCTCAGTGATCAGTGCAAAGAAATAAAGGAAAGCAATAGAATAGGAAATACTAGAAATCTCTTCCAGAAAATTAGAGATACCAAGGGAACATTTCATGCAAAGATGGGCTCAATAAAGGACAGAAATGGTATGGACCTAACAGGAGCAGAAGATATTAAGAAGAAGTGGCAAGAATACACAGAAGAACTATACAAAAAAAAAATCTTCATGGCCCAGATAATCACAATGGTGTGATCACTCACCTGAAGCCAGACATCCTGAAATGTGAAGTCAAGTGGGCCTTAGGAAGCATCACTACGAACAAAGCTAGTGGAGGTGATGGAATTCCAGTCGAACTATTTCAAATCCTAAAAGATGAAACTATGAAAGAGTGCATTCAATGTGCCAGCAAATTTGGAAAACTCAACAGTGGCCACAGGACTGGAAAAGGTCAGCTTTCATTCCAATCCCAAAGAAAGACAATGCCAAAAAATGCTCAAACTACCGCACAGTTGTATTCATCTCACACACTAGCAAATTAATGCTGAAAATTCTCCAAGCCAGGCTTCAACAATACATGAACCGTGAACTTTCAGATGTTCAAGCTGGTTGTAGAAAAGTCAGTGAAACCAAAGATCAAATAACCAACATCCACTGGATCATCAAAAAAGCAAGAGAGTTCCAGAAAAACATCTATTTCTGCTTGATTATGTCAAAGCCTTTGAGTGTGTATCACAACAAACTGGAAAATTCTGAAGGAGATGGAAATACCAAACCATCTGACCTGCCTCTTGAAAAATCTGTATGCAGGTCAGAAATCAACAGTTAGAACTGGACATGGAACAACAGACTGGTTCCAAATAGGGGAAGGAGTACATCAAGGCTGTATATTGTCACCCTGCTTATTTAACTTCTATACAGAGTACATCATGAGAAAATCTGGGCTGGATGAAGCATAAGCTGGAATCAAGATTGCTGGTAGAAATATCAATAATCTCAGAAATGCAGATGACACCACCCTTATGGCAGAAAGTGAAGAAGAACTAAAGAGCCTCTTGATGAAAGTGAAAGAGGACAGTGAAAAAGTTGGCTTAAAGCTCAACATTCAGAAAACGAAGATCATGGCATCTGGTNAATAATCTCAGAAATGCAGATGACACCACCCTTATGGCAGAAAGTGAAGAAGAACTAAAGAGCCTCTTGATGAAAGTGAAAGAGGACAGTGAAAAAGTTGGCTTAAAGCTCAACATTGAGAAAACTAAGATCATGGCTTCTGGTCCCATGACTTCATGGCTAATAGATGGGGCAATCATGGATACAGTGACAGACTTTATTATTTTGGGCTCCAAAATCACTGCACATGGTGACTGTAGCCATCAAATTCAAAGGCGCTTACGCCTTGGAAGGGAATTTATGACCAAAATCAACAATATATTAAAAAGCAGAGACATTACTTTGCCAACAAAGGTTGATCTAGTCAAGGCTGCTGGTTCTTCTAGCAGTCATGTATAGATGTGAGATCTGAACTATAAAGAAAGCTGCGGGCCGAAGAATTGATGCTTTTGTACTGTCGTGTTGGAGAAGACTCTTAAGCATCCCTTGGACTGCAAGGAGATCCAACCAGTCCATCCTAAAGGAAATCTGTCCTGAATATTCATTGGAAGGGCTGATGCTGAAGCTGAAGCTCCACCTGATGTGAGGAAGTGACTCATTGGACAAGACCCTGATTCTGGAAAAGAGTGAAGGCGGAAGAAGGGGATGACAGAGGATGAGATGGTTGTATGGCATCACCGACTCAAGGACATGAGTTTGGGTAAACTCTGAAGTTAGTAATGCACAGAGTGGCCTGATGTGCTGAAGTCCATGGGGTTGCAAAGCATCAGACATGACTGAGCAACTGAACTGAACTGAACAGATTGCTTAGTTGAAGTGCTAGATATTTTTCCTGTGACTTATTTTTTGGTAAGTACACTTAGTAGTACATTTTATATACTTAAATCTGTTTTTCTGATAATAAAATTTTTCAATTCAAAATATGAAATATTAAATGAAGATGAGTCAAGATGGCAAATGAGCAGGAGAACTCTGAGTCACCCTCCCCATAAATGTATCAAATATACATCTACAAATGATATAATTCTCACAGAGCGCTGGCTGAACACTAGCAGAGGACCTCAGACACCTGAATGGACAAGAAAGATTCCAGCTTAACCAAGTAGGATGAAATAAAGAAGAAGAGAAAACGAAGAGGAGAGAAAGCAGGATGGAACCTACAGCCTCGTGGTGGGGTGGGGGGAGCTTAAGGAGAAGAGAAGTTTCCACCTCTGGGGAAACCCTCTCAATGATGGGGAGATCAATTGAGACAGAAGAAGATATTCAGCGGCCATTGGAGGAGAGCTCAGCAACCGGTCTGTGGCAGGCAGAGCAGAATGAGACACACAGAGATGGGCCATGCCATAGCCCTACATGTCCCAGCCTGAGACATGTATCTATTGGTGTGGACAGGTGCTGGGTGCTCCAAAGTGGGGTTTGGAGAACAAACCCAGGGAAAGGACGGCTGTTGACTGCAAGGAGACAGCCCGAGGGGATGGGAATGATGAACTCTGCAACCAGGAATCCTTGTGGAGGAAACCAGAATCACTGAAGGAACAAAGCACCATTGTTGAGTGATGTGTAAGGAGCAGGGTTTCCATTCAGTCTCTTTCCCCATGTGCTTATCCCTGCCTCTTTGAGCACGAGGAAGGGATTCACCAGAATGGCTCTCCTCATGCCCATGGCCTCCATCTCCTCGACACAGTTGTTCCCTGCTGGGGATAGATCTCTTACATCCCTGGCTACTAGTTCCCTTGCATGCCCTATCTCTGCCATAGTGGGCAATCCGGAGATCCTAGTTGCCACCACCTCTGTGTTCCCTCCTCACCAGGGAGGACTCATATGCCCCTAGTTGACACCCCCATGACCTGTTTTGTAAACTCATCATCTACAGAATATTTGAACAGAAAATGGGTGCTCTTATAGAAAAAACATCTTGGTTTAGCAGTTGTAGACTTTGTGGTCTTATACATGTGAGGGTTAAGCAAGGTCAGAGTTAGAGCTGCCCCCATAGCACATCTAAATCCATGATTATAATCCTGGGACCTAACTTCAGGGGATCTACCCTGGTGGCCTGGTGAAAACAACATCTGAGAGATACCAGAGTCAACTGCTGGCATGAGAGCACTGCCAACAACAGTGTAATCTGATAGCTTGCTCAATGGGTGTGTCACCACAGAGTACACCCAAAGGTGAAACAACTCCAGAAGAGGAATACTCAATGTCTTCCTTCCTAGTGGGAAAGCTTCAATCCCACCTACCTTTTTACTGCAGACCAGAAACACAGCTAAGAAACAGATCTGTGAATCTTTAGTGCAACAACCAGGGAGTAGACTTCACCTGTGATAGTGAAGAGACAACCAAAAAGCAAAGGGGAGGCCCTACTCAATATCTAGTGCAAGTTCTTCTCAAAACATTAGTCATGTTTCCTATCTAAGGGATAATCACAAACTGAGGAAAGAAGTCACAGAAAACTATACTAAAAACATCCTTCACACCAAAAAATAAATAAATAAATAAATAAATTAAACTCATGCAAGCCACACAAGAGAATTCTCAAATGATAATAGCCCTCCAAGATAGTCTTAAGGTCTAGCAACAGGAGAAAGAACCCCAAGGGCATTTGATCTTGAAGATCAGCAGTGCCGGAGCTCTGGGGCTGGAGGAAGTAAAGACTCCACTCTCAAAGTGTGCACTGGGACCCAGCACAAAAGCAGTACCTCCATAGGAACTTGGGCCACACCTCCCTGGAGTCCTGGGATAGTGTCTCCAGGGATAGTGCAGGTCAACTATATATAGCTGACTATATAGCCCCTCACTGTGGGGGCTAGGTCACTGGTAGCAGAAACCCCAGGGAATATTGACTACAGAGGTTCACATTTCAGCACCAAGAACTGGCCCCCTCAACAATCTGCAGGCTTGAGTGCTGGAAAGTCACATAGCAAGCAACAATATAGGAATACAACCCCTCCCATCAGAAAACAGGCTGCCAGAAGTCATACTGACTTCATGCCATCTCAAAAGACACACCTTGATATGATCATGCGCATCAGAATGACAAAGACACAACTCCATCCACCAGAGAACAGGCACAAGTCCCTAACACTAAGAAGCACACACAAGCCCCTAAACCAAACTCACCCACCAAGGGACAGACTGAAGAAGCAAGAGGAACTATGATCCTGTGGCCTGTGGAATGAAGGACAAAAACACAAAAAGTTAGACAAAATAANAGACACAACTCCATCCACCAGAGAGCAGGCACAAGTCCCTAACACTAAGAAGCACACACAAGCCCCTAAACCAAACTCACCCACCAAGGGACAGACTGAAGAAGCAAGAGGAACTATGATCCTGTGGCCTGTGGAATGAAGGACAAAAACACAAAAAGTTAGACAAAATAAGACTACAGAGAAATATGTTGCAAACAAAAGAACAAGGAAAAAAAACTCATAACAACAAAATGAAGAGGGAATAGGCAATCTACATGGACAATAATTCAGCATAATGATAGTAAAGATGATCTGAAATCTCAGAATAAAATGGAGGTACAAATGGAGATGATATAAGAAGTGTTCAACAAGGAGCCAGAAGATTTAAAGAATAAACAAACAGAAATGAACAATACAATAACTTAAATGAAAAGGGAAGGAATCAAGCAATAAACTGAGACAGAAGAATAGTGATCTGGAAGTAAGAGTGATAAAAATCAGTGCCACAGAACGGAATAAAGAAAAAAGAATGAAAAGAATTGAGGACATTCTCATAGACCTTTGGGGAAGCATTAAATACGCCAACATTAGCATTATAGGGGGACCCAGAAGGAGAAGAGAAAGAGAAAGGGCTTGAGAAAATATTTGAAGATATTATAGCTTATGAGAAAGGAAACACTCACTCAAGTCCAGGAAGTTCAAAGAGTCCAATATAGGATGAAACCAAGGAGGAACACACTGAAACACATATTAATCAAACTGACAAAAACTAAAGACAAAAGTATTAAAAGAAACAAGGGAAAAGCAACAAATGGCATACAGGGAATCCCCATAAGGTTATGAGCTGATCTCTCAGCAGAAACTCTGCAGGTCAGAAGGGAATGGCATGATATACTTCAGGTGATGAGAGAGAAAAACCTAAAACCAGAAATATTCCACCCAGCAAGGCTCTCATTCAGATTTGATGGAGAAATCAAAAGCTTGACAGACAAGCAAAAGCTAAGATAATTCAACATCACCAAACCAGCTTTACAGTAAATTCTTAGGGAAATTCTGTAGGTAGGAGAGACTAGCAGCTTAAAATAATCTTGGCCATAATAGACTGCTATATCAAAGCCTCATGGGATCAACAAATCCAAAAGCTACAATAGATACACACACACAAAGAAAAAGCAACTGAAACACAAAACTAAAGATGGTCATCAAACACAAGAGAACACAATGGAAGAGGGAAGAAAAAAGACCTACAAAAACAAACCTGAAACAAGAAAATTGCAAAAGGAACATACATATTGATAATTACCTTAAATGTAAATGGACTAAATGCTCCAACCAAAAGATATAGATTGACTGAATCGATACAAAACAAGA
This sequence comes from Neotragus moschatus, assembly GCA_006410615.1. NCBI lineage: Eukaryota > Metazoa > Chordata > Mammalia > Artiodactyla > Bovidae > Neotragus > Neotragus moschatus. Next base: position 198,736 of record SJYA01000057.1, on the reverse strand, counting down.
TCTGTATATGTGCTGTCTACAAGAGACCTTCCACAGACTGAAGAACACATACAGAGTGAAGATGAGGGGACAGAAAAAGGACAGCACATGCAAAAGGAAATAAAACAAGCTAGAATATTGTTACTCCTATCAGACAAAATGGATTTTATGTATGAAGCACAAGCTGGAATCAAGATTGCTGGGAGAAATATCAATAACCTCAGATATGCAGATGACACCACCCTTATGGCAAAAAGTGAAGAACTGAAAAGCCTCTTGCCGAAAGTGAAAGAGGAGAGTGAAAAAGTTGGCTTAAAGCTCAACATTCAGAAAACAAAGATCATGGCATCTGGTCCCATCACTTCATGGAAAATAGATGGGGAAACAGTGGAAACAGTGGCTGACTTTATTTTGGGGGGCTCCAGAATCACTGCAGATGGTGATTGCAGCCATGAAATTAAAAGATGCTTACTTCTTGGAAGGAAAGTTATGACCAACCTAGATAGTATATTAAAAAGTAGAGACAGTACTTTGCCAACAAAGGTCTGTCTAGTCAAGGCTATGGTTTTTCCAGTAGTCAGATATGGATGTGAGAGTTGGACTATAAAGAAAGTTGAGAGCAGAAGAATTGATGTTTTTGAACTCTGGTGTTGGAGAAGACACTTGAGAGTCCCTTGGACTGCAAGGAGATTCAACCAGTCCATCCTAAAGGAAATCAGTTCTTGGTGTTCTTTGGAAAGACTGATATTGAAGCTGAAACATCAATATTTGGCCATCTGATGTGAAGAGCTGACTCATTTGAAAAGACCTGATGCTGGGAAAGATTGAAGGCAGGAGGAGAAGGGACAACAGAGGATGAGACAGATAGATGGCATCACCAACTCAATGGACATGAGTTTGGGAAAATTCCATGAGTTGGTGATGGACAGGGAGGCCTGGCATGCTGCAGTTCATGGGGTCACATAGAGTCGGACCTGACTGGGTGACTGAACTGAACTGAACTAACAGGAGACAGGGAAGGACACTACATAATGATCAAGGTATCAATACAAGAATATACAACAATTGTAAATATACGTGCATGTAACACTGAAGAACCTCAATATATAAGGCAAATGCTAACAGCCACAAAAGAGGAAATTGACATAAGCACAATAATAGTTGAGGAGTTTAACACATCACTTACACCAATGGACAGATCATTCAGACAGAAAATTAATAAGGGAACACAAAGTTAAATGACATATAAGACCAGATAGACTTAATATATATAGGATATTCCATCCAGAAGAAGCAGAATACACTTTCTTCTCAAGTGGGCATGGAATATTCTCCATGATAATTCACATCGTGGGCTACAAGTCAAGTCTTGGTAAATTTTAGAAAACTGAAATTGTTTCAAGCATTTTTTCCAACCATAATTGTATCAGAATAGAAATCAAAAATAGGAAAGCAAAAACTACAGAAAAACACAAACACATGGAAGCTAAGAAATATGTTACTGAACAACCAATGGATCACTGAAGAAATCAAAGAGGAAATTAAAAAATATATATACCTAGAGACAAATTACAACAAAACACAATGATCCAAAATCTATGAAAAGTGAAAGTCACTCAGTTGTGTCCGACTCTCTGCAACCCCATGGACTCTACGGTTCATGGATGTCTCCCAGCCAGAATACTGGAGCAGATAGCCTTTCCCTTCTCCAGGAGATCATTCCAATCTAGGGGTTGAACCCAGGTCCCTCACACTGCAGGCAGATTCTTTACCAGCTGAGCCACAAGGGAAGCCCAAGAATACTGGAGTGGGTGGCTTATCCCTTCTCCAGCAGATCTTCCCGACACAGAAATTGAAATGGGGTCTCCTGCATTGCAGGCATATTCTTTACAACTGAGTTATGGGACACACAAAAAGTAGTTCTAAGAGGAAAGTTTATTGCAGTACAGTCTTAAGTCAAGAAATAAGAAAAATAATCTCAAATAAATAACCTAACCTTACAACTAAAGCAACTAGAGAAAGAACAAACAAAAGTAGAACGAAAAAAAATCATAAATATCAGAGCAGAATTAAATGAACAGAGATGAAGAAAACAATAACAAAGAACAATGAAACCAAAGTTGGTTCTTTGAGAGATAAATAAAACTGATAAAACTTTAGCCAGGTTCATCAAGGGAAACATGGAGAGGACTCAAATAAATAAAATTAAAGATGAAAATGGAAAAATTAACAATGGACACCACAGAAATACAAAGGATCAGAAGAGACTACTATAAGCAACTGTATACCAACAAAATGAACTACCTGGAAGAAATGTACAAAAAGCTACAACATTTCAAGACTGAACCAGGAAAAAAATAGAATATATAAATAGATCAATTACAAGTTGTGAAGTTGAAAGTGTGATTAAAAATCTTCCAACAAACCAAAGTCCAGGACTGGATGAATTCATCATGAATTCTACTAAATATTTATTAATAGGTAAGAATTAACACCTATCCTTTTCTAACTATTCAAAAAAACACTGCAGAGGAAGGAACACTCCTAAGCTATGAGGGCCCCCTCACCCTGATAGTGAAACCAGACAAAGGTATCACAAAAAATAAAATTATAGACCAATATCATTGATGAATGTAGATACAAAAATCCTCTACAAAATACTAGCAAACCAATCCAACAACACATTAAAGTGATCATACTCCATAGTCAAGTGGAATTTAGATTCTTCAACATATGTAAATCAATTAATATGATACATTACATCAACAAACTAAAGAATAAAAACCATATGATTATTTCAATAGATGCAGAAAAAGCTTTTGACAAAATGCAACTCTCATTTATGATATTAAACAAAAACTCTTCAGAAAGTGGGCATAGAGGGAACATTAAAGTGAAAGTGTTGGTTGCTCAATCATGTCCCACTCTTTGTGACCCCATGGACTAACCCTCTAGGCTTCTCTGTTCATGGAATTCTCTAGATAAGAATACTGAAGTGGGTAGCCATTCCCTTCTCCGGGGGATATTCCTGAGGCAGGGATTGAACCCAGGTCTCCTGTATTGCAGGCAGATTCTTTAACATCTGAGCCACTAGGGGAGCCCCAAAGATGGGAGTGCATGTTTGTTAAGTTGCTTCAGTAGTGTCCAACTCTGTGCAACGTTATGGACTGTAGCCTGCCAGTCTCATCTGTCCATGGGATTTTCCATGCAAGAATACTGTAGTGGAATGTCATGCCCTCCTCCAGGGAATCTTCTCCACCCAAGGACTGAACACATGTCTCTTAAGTCTCCTTCACTGGCAGGCAGGTTCTTTATAACTAGTGCCTCATACCTGTATATAATAAAGGCTACACACGACAAACCCAAAACAAACATCATTCTCAACAGTGAAAATCTGAAAGCATTTCCTCTAAGGAACAAGTATTTCCATTAGAAACAAGACAAAGATGTTCACTCTCGCCACTTTTGTTTAAAATAGTTTTGGAAGCCCTAGCCACAGCAATCAAAGAAGACAAAGCAATAAAAGGAATCCAGATTGGAAAAGAAGTAAAACTGTCACTATTTGCAGATGACACCATGCTATACATTGAAAATCCTATAAATGCCACAAAAAATACTAGAACTTATTTATGAATTCAGGAAATTTCAGGATACAAAATTAATATACAGAAAATTGTTGCATTCCTATAGACTAACAATAAACTTTCAGAAAGTGAAAAAGAAACAATTCCTTTCCAATCACATCAAAAAAAATAAAATATTTAGGAATAATCTTACTTAAGGAAGAAAACTATATGTATGACATTGACAAAAAAATGAATATGTGCCAAATAGATAGGAAGATATACCCTATTAATGAATTAGAAAAGTACTTTTTTCCAACCAAACTTATTTTTATGTTTTTGAATTCCTGTTAATTCCAGCACAAACAACTCAATCATGATACTTTCAAGTAAATTCATAACAATACACATCAAATTAATTATTTATTTAGATAATTTAGTATTCTCAAATTGTTTCCAATCCAATTTGCAAATAAAATTTAATTTTTTTAAACTGCTACTTGATGTCTCTCATGTGCAAATAACAGAGCAAGATTGCTCCTGGCATAAGGCATATAGAAACAAGAGGAGCCTGAGTTCACCAAGGAGCCACAGCCTAGTGAATTATGGAATCTACACGATTATGATCCTCAGAGAAACATCATTCATGGGTAACTTGAACAACGAAAGTCAGGGAAGAATCAGGAGGCCAATTGGGAGGAGAAAAATTTTAGCTATGATACAAAAAAAATAAGTAAAATGAAGCATGCAGTTTTACTTCTACTACCATGTTACTACCATTCATTCAAATAAGAACATAGGCAAATGTACTGCCATCAGAACTAACACTGGGAATGACCTCTGCCAAGAGAACCAATCAGGTGGACATCAGCAGCTGAAGCCAATAAGGACACAAACTTGGGCTCTGTTTTCTGGTTCTTCATCTTCAACAGGGGCCCCATCGTGCCAACTGACTTTTCCCTATCCCATGTTACTTTCCAGTGTTGGCATTTTATGAAGGACCTGAAGCTGTGGCTGAAACAAAAAATAAAAACTTAGATATGGCTTCCCTTGTGGCTCAGCTGGTAAAGATCTGCCTGTAATTTGGGAGACCTGGGTTTGATCCCTGGGTTAAGAAGATCCCTTGGAGAAGGGAAAGGCTACCCACTCCAGTATTCTGGTCTGGAGAATTCCATGGACTCTATAGACCACGTGGTCACAAAGAGTCAGACAGGACTGAGAAACTTTCACTTTCACGGTCTAAACTGAAATTATGCTGCGAATCCTGAATTTACTCAGATTTTATAATGCAAGTAATCAAATGTGCTCAATGGTGTCTAGATTTAGTTACCTAAAGATACTGGAAACACCAAGGAACAAAGTGTCTACTTGAAAAATAAAACTATTTTTTACATTCTTGCTCTTAAGTTGACACCATCTGCATCCAAACCAAGTCACTATTTTTGACAGCTTCCAAATATAATATTGAAAAGTTCTATTTAGAAAGTCAGTTCATTCCTGAAGAGATATTTTGCATCTGACTCCCTTTTGTGGACCAATCACCTGGCCATGCTTCATTAAATATAGCAAATCTAAAGAGGTCTGTAATAGGGTGAGATTATCTTTTTTTTTTCTTTTCACTATTAGGAGCCTACTGTTATTCGCAGCCCTTAGAGATTTCTAGGTCCAAACCTTCTTTTCCATGATTCATGGCTCAGTAATTTGAAATCTGGCACAGATATTTTTCCCACTTGTTAAAATGTTTTACTTTTTGCAGGACCTTACAACTGAGTTTGTGTAGTACTGCATGATCCCCATTTAGTCAAGAAACTAACTACAGGTCCTTTTTTTTAAAAGTACCTTATTTTCATTGTTTATGGATCTGTATAACACCTTTAGTGAATACTGTACCAAGTCTGCAGTGGAGCACCAAGGACTCAATTCCAATTTCTGGAATTGATATTCTGATATTTGAGGTTACTTATTCACTAACTCAACTCTCTGTTTCATATACTCTATCATGTATTAAGATGTAGGCATAAATAGTTATATTTTTGAGCCTTAATTATTTACCTTTCTCATATTTTGCCTTGAAATAGTTGTGCTTATAATGTGCCACCAACTTTTATTGATCTGAAATTTAAAAAGCTATATGAAATGATTTTTATGCCAACCTACCTGGAGAATCCCAGGGACAGGGTAGCCTCGTGGGCTGCCGTCTATGGGGTCACACAGAGTCGGACATGACTGAAGTGACTTAGCAGCAGCAGCATTGTTGAAGATATCATATACTGTGTGGTCTAATGCCATTTCAAAAGGAAGAGTTCAATGAAGGGTTTTTAGAATCAGCAGAATATGAAGTTTCAAACCTTCAGAAAAATGGTACACTTTCTTCTTTCAAATGATGAGTGCCTCATAATCCATTGCATTTATTTACACAGTTTTTTAAAATCCAAGTATAAATGTTAATTTTAAATCATTTCATATAATTGTAGCTGGATGAAAAAACTAACTCTGCAGTTGGAAACAATTTCTCTTAAAAAAATTGTCTTTGTTCTAGGCAAATGTTCCCCCCAAATTAATATTTATTGAATCTTTACAATTTTGGCATGGACTCATTTGTCCTTTGACATTAAAATTGACTTTTTAAAATGAATTTTATTTGAAAACAGAATTTTAACTGTTCTAAATGGAAAGAAATTTAAGCAAAAATGATTTTAAAAAGTCACATTTTGCTAGATACATTTGGCTTCTGGAGCCCTTGGTTGATGCTTGTTTTTTTTTGTCATTGTTTGTTCATTTGCCTTTAATGATATCAGCTAATGGTAGAAAATGTTAAAGGCATAATAACTACAAACTGATCAGTTCCTCCTGATTTCAAAAGAAATATTGAAATAAATTTCTCATAATGGGAAGCTCTATACTTTGACTTGAAACTATCTAATGTTTTCTTCTTTAACCTCTAAAACAATATCAGTTCTATTGGGAAAGGCTAGTTAGCAGGAGTTGAAAAACATTAAATACATAAAATGTTTTAAAATAAATTGCATAATATGGGGGTTGGTAAAGTTGCTAGATACCATATATGAGGATAAGCAATAAGAGAGGGGTGGACTGAATTTTATGCTTAACTTTCCATTTAAGCATACATCAGTATGATACCAGCCCCATTTGTCTCAAAAAATTCAATCATCATTCACATATGTGAAATTCATGTACGCAAGTTCATGGGCAATGCATCAAGGTATGCAAATCAGGAGAAGTGACTAAGTGTCACATTTATTTTGATATGGCATGAAAAAACAATCATATAAAAATTAAAAAAAAGAAAAACTAAAAAGTGAAAGTGTTAGTTGCTCAGTCATATCTGACACTTTGTAACCTCATGGACTGTAGCTCTCCAGGCTCTTCTGTTTAAGAAATTTTCCAGGCAAGTATACTGGAGTAGGTTGCCATTCCCTTCTCCAGGGGAAGTTACTGATCCATGGATTAAACCCAGGACTCCTGCATTGGCAGGCAGATTCTTTACTGTCTAAGCCACAAGGAAGCCCCCAAGGATGAGCCAGTTTATAAAGTGAACAGATTTAGAGGAGTGAACTTTGAAGCAATCATTATAATGAGATAAGTTAACTGTGAATTTACAAAATATTATGAAAGCAGAAGATATTAAGAAGTTCAATTCAGTTCAGTCACTCAGTTGTGTCTGACTCTTAGTGACCTTATGGACTGAAGCCTGCCAGTCTCCTCCCTCCATGGGATTTTCCAGGCAAAAGAGTACTGGAGTGTGTTGCCATTGCCTTCTCCCCCAGACCTCCCTGTCCGTCACCAACTGCCAGAAACTACCCAAATCCATGTCCATTGAGTCGGTGGTGGCATACAACCATCTCATCCTCTGCTGAGTTTTCGAAATTTGCTGACATACTGAATGCATATTAAGAAGAGGTGGCAAGAATACACAGAAGAACTGCACTAAAAAGATCTTCATGACCCAGATGATCACAACTATGTGATCACTCACCTAGAGCCAGACATCCTGGAATCTGAAGTCAAGTAGGCCTTAGGAAGCATCACAGGAACAAAGTTAGTGGAAGTGATGGAATTCCAGTTGAACTATTTAAAATCCTAAAAGATGATGCTGTGAAATTGCTGCACTCAGTATGTTAGCAAATTTTGAAAACTCAGCAGTGGTCACAGGAATGGAAAAGGTCAGTTTTCATTCCAATTCCAAAGAAAGGCAATGCNAAAAATAAAAGGAGATAAAACTTTAAAATGAAGGAACCATGCTAGGATGCAGATATTTCAAAATTGGGCAGAATAGCAAGTTTCCAAATAATTTATATCATCGAGAAATGAAGGATACTTCAATATGTTATAGCTTTTTTATAAATGAAATATAATTGGGGCATTAAAAAGAGTAATGCAAATATATCTACAAATATGGTAGGATCCTGAAGGTATATTAAGTGAAAAAAGTCAAGATATAGAAGAGTATGTATAAATGGTCTTTTTTTAAAATATGCATCTGTCTATCTATAAATATTCTATTTCTCACATATGCATAGGAGGGCTTGAAGAATATGTAAGCAATTGAAAATAATGTTTATTTTCAGAGCAAGGACTTTGAGAATGAGCAGTATTAAATTTCACTGGAGGTTTTGACTTTTGTACTTTTCTGTAACAGTTAGCTACATATCAGTTAGCTGCACCCTAACTTAACAGCTTTAAACATTTATCATTTGTTCTATTTTCAGGTACCTGTGGGTTGGCTGAACTTCAGTTGATCTATGCTTGGCTGAACTGGATTTGAGTCTAAGCTGCATACTGTGTCCAGGTATATNTCACTGGAGGTTTTGACTTTTGTACTTTTCTGTAACAGTTAGCTACATATCAGTTAGCTGCACCCTAACTTAACAGCTTTAAACATTTATCATTTGTTCTATTTTCAGGTACCTGTGGGTTGGCTGAACTTCAGTTGATCTATGCTTGGCTGAACTGGATTTGAGTCTAAGCTGCATACTGTGTCCAGGTATATTCCACATGTTTCTTATCCTTTCTGGGTGAGTATATAACATATTTTCTGCCCAGAATGATGCCAGAAGCATAAGAATAAATATTTCACCATGCAGGCATGTTTCAAGCCTTTGCTTCTGTTACAACTATTGATATTCCATGGGCTAAAGCACTTGATACGACCAAGCCTAAAATCTCAGGGAGAGAAACAGTTCACTCACCATGAAATCAAATACAGTTTCATGGTCAAAACTAGCATCAGTGGAGAGGAGACGTATACCCCTACTTTTATGTAGGTGAGGAAAGGAAATGATTAGTAGCTTAAGAATAATCTCATCTATCATGTCTATGAATGCTTTAAATATATATTATTCTTGTAGAAATAACAACAAAGGGTATAAACGAGTGTGTCTGAGTCTTTTGGATTACCAGAAGATCAAATCAGTCATTCCTAAAAGAAACCAACTGTGAATATTCATTGAAATGACTGATCCTGAAGCTGAAGCTCCAATACTTCAGCCACGTGATGAAAGAGCAGATTCTTTGGGAAAGACACTGATGCTGGGAAAGAATGAAGGCGAAAGGAGAAAGGGGTGGCAGAGGATGAGATGGCTAGATAACATCACTGACTAAATGCACATGTCTTTGAGCAAAATCTGGAAGGTAGTGGAGGTCAAAGGAGCCTGACATGTTACAGTCCATGGGGTTGCAATGAGTTGGACACTACTCAGCAAACCGATCAACAATAACTTTAGTCTACTCACAGGAAAGAGTAGTACCTAATAGTAGAAGTGTCAGACTAAAGATCTCTCTTTTAATTTTTCTATAGGGATGAGAAAAGCACAACATTTGACAAGATTATCATATGTACAGATTATCTGAGTAGCTAAGATGACTTGAGGAGGTAAAAAATAAGGAATTTTAATTTGAAGAGCCACTATTATCTTGCTCTAATCTTATATACAAGGAATTCATTCTTAATGTTACACAGTGACAGAGTGATTTTTATCATTTTTAAACATGTAATTTATTACAAAAATAGTTTCCAGTCTGTTTTTTGTTGCGAGAGGTCATTTATTTATTTCATGTTTCTATCACTGGGCATTGTTCTAGTTCACAAATTTGCATTTGTTTGCTTTTGCTCTGTTTGCAATTAAAAACAAAATATGAACAATGGAGACACCCTGCAGTTTTCAGGTAATTTTGTATTATTTTTCTACCACTCTGTTATTATTAGTCTTCATTAAGAATTAAGTAAATGATAGATTCGTTTCAAAAGTGTGTTTATTTTGAAAATTTTAAAGCTTATAATTAAAGGAAATCAATCTTGAACAGAAGAAGAAAAAGTGAGGAGCCATAGAATTTGAAACCATGAAGAAGGCTGAGCACCAAAGGATTGATGCCTTTGAACTGTGGTGCTGGAAAAGGCTCTTAAGAGTCCCTTAGACTGTAAAGAGATAAAACCGGTCAATCTTAAAGGAAATCAACCCTGAATATTCATTAGAAGGACTGCTGCTGAAGCTGAAGCAACCAATACGCAATGGGAAGAGCTGACTCATTGGAAAAGACCCTGATTCTGGGAAAGGCTGAAGGCAGAAGAAGAGGATGCCAGAGGATGAGATGGTTGTATGGCATCACTGACTAAATGGACATGTATTTGAATAAACTCCAGAAGATAGTAAAGGACAGGGAAGCCTGGTGTGCCACAGTCCATGAGGTCACAGTGTCAGGCACGACTGAAGTAACTTAGCATGCACACACACATTTACATTTATAAAAGAATGCCACAAATAGACAAAAACACTAGAAGTCCAAACTAACAAAAATATTTACTTTATACAAGGAGGCAGAGAATATATGGAGACAACTGTAATAAGACTAAAATGTTTCTGAGAATATATTGTTGTCAATTTTGATTTAAAACATAGACATTTTAATATATTACAAATAAATTTACATAAAAGTATAGTTCTTAAACACTGAGACCAACAGAAACAAATACACATACCATGTTGGTGATATAACTACAAAGACAAAAAATCATTTTGACAAGTTTCTGAATATATATTTTATCTTTACATTTTTAAAAGTAATGATTGCAAACAAAGAAATCTAACATTACAAACATTAATTTTATTTAGTTTTATTGCTCTAGCTTTAAACTTTGCTTACATATGCTATAGAATAATATTATAAAAATGTAGTAATTTTAGAATTTTCAATGTAAAAGAGGAGAGATATAAAGTATAAAATTTCAAAAAGTTAAAAATTATACAATACTGAATTTGATATTAAGTATAACTTCATAGTTTGTTTTGTTTAAAATGTACTTCCCCTCTGTCCACTAAGAAAGCCCAAGAAGCTACATCAACTCATTATCTCTATGGAATATGCACTGGAATATATGCATATTCCAGTCATGATGTCTAAATATTATTCTCACTGAAAATTATTAGGGTTCTTAGAAAAATAGCTTGTTTGGGTCTAGGTAGGAAATGTATAAAAACAACAGAGAAGAATTTGCTATGCTAGAAATAAAGGAAGGTATCAAAGGCTAATGCAGGGTCATGTCAAAAAAATTCACAGTTGACACTCTTAAGGTAATCACACTCTTAATGAAGGGATTATTTCAAAGCCATAAAAAATAACAACTGAATCTAATTTGAAATACTAAATACACATTTTATATTTGTTGTATTAAAAGTTGTTATGAAACATTATACATAAAAACAAGGCAAACTGTTCTTAGCATTATGATATATATCAAACATACAAATAATTTACTCAGAAAATCAGTAATAAAATTAAAATTTTCTTTCATTTTTCTAGTAAATTTACTAATAAGAAAAAACTTATTTATATGTGAATTTCAGTGGATATATTTGAAGGAAAAATAGAATTAGAAATTCACCATTTTGCAGCCACTTCTGTAATGATTATGCCAAGTAATATCCTTATTTGTTTTAGTTCTGTGAAAAGTGTCATTAATATTTTGACATGGATTACACTGAATATATAGACTGTCTTGGGTATTATTGTCATTTTAGCAATTAATTCCTCCAATCCATGAACATGGTCTATCTTTTCTCTTTAATATATTTCATGAGTATCTTACAGTGTTCTGGGCATGAGTCCTTTACCTCCTTAGCTAGAATTATTTCTAGGTGTTTTAATTTATTTTTTGATGCAATTGCAACTGTTATTGCTTATTTCTCTTTTGGATAGTTTATTGTTAATACATAGGAACACAATAGATTATTATATATTAATTTGATATCCTGCAATTTTACCAAATTCATTGGCAAGATCTTATTTGTTTTTTGATTATGTCTTTAGTATTTTTCTATGTTTAGTATTATATTATCTGCTAACAGAGATGGTTCACACCTTTCTTTCCAATCTGGATTTTTTTACCCTTGTCTGCTATGGCTAAGATTTGCAATGCTATGTTAAATAAAAGTGGCAAGACTAGTCGTTTTTGTCTTGTGCCTGATCTTAGAAGAAATACTTTCAGCTTTTAATCCTTGAGTATGATGGTAGCTGTGGACTTGTGATTTATTGCCTTTATTATATTGAGGTGTGTTCTCTCTTGGAATGTAGAAGAGTTCAGATAGACAAAATAATCTTGAGAAAGAACAAAACTAGAGTTATCATAATCCCTGATTTAAAAATTACCATTTAAAACTATAGTGATAAAAACAGTATGGCACTGGCAGAAAAATCAGACATGTGAATTAATGGGACAGAACATAGAGGGCAGAAATAAGCCCACACTTACATGAGCAATTACTCTATGACAAAGGAAGCATTAATGTACAATAGAGGAAAAATAGTCCCTTCAATAAAGGACATTGGGAAGACTGGACAACTACATGTGAAAGAATAAAACTGGACTACACTCTCATACTGTGCACAAAAGTAAATTCAAAATTGACTAAAGATTTAAATGTAAGACCTGAAATCATAAAAATTCTAGAAGGAAACACAGACAGTAAGCTCTTTGACATCAATCAGGGTTTTTTTGGGTGGATATGTTGCCTCAGGCAAGGGAAACAAAATGTAAACAAGTAGGACTACATCATGGAGTTCTCAAGGCTAGAATACTGAAGTGGTTTGCCATTTCCTTCTCCAGTGGGCCACATTTTGTCAGAACTCTCCACCATAACCTGTCCATCTTGGGTGGCACTACATAGCATTGGTCATAGTTTCATTGAGATAGACAAGGCTGTGGTCCATGTGATCAGTTTGATTAGTTTTCTGTGATCATGGTTTTCATTCTGTCTGCGCTCTGATGGATAAGAATAAGAGGCTTATGGAGTTGGTGAAGGACAGATAAGCCTGGCGTGTTGCAGTCCATGGGGTTGCAAGGAGTCAGACACGACTGAGTGACTGAACTGAATCAGTTCAGTCACTCAGTCATGTCCGACTTCTTCGACCCCCAAAATTTCAGCACACTAGGCCTCCCTGTCCATCACCAACTCTCAGAGTTCACTCAAACTCATGTCCATCGAGTCAGTGATGCCATCCAGCCATCTCATCCTCTGTCATCCCCTTCTCCTCCTGCCCCAATCCCTCCCAGCATCAGGGTTTTTTCCAATAAGTCAACTCTTCACATGAGGTGGCCAAAGTACTGGAGTTTCAGGTTTAGCATCAGTCCTTCCAAAGAACACTCAGGACTGATCTCCTTCCGAAAGGACTGGTTGGATCTCCTTGCAGTCCAAGGGACTCTCAAGAATGTTCTCCAACATCACAGTTCAAAAGCATCAATTCTTCAGTGCTCAGCTTTCTTCACAGTCCAACTCTCACATCCCTACATGACCAATGGAAAAACCACAGCCTTGACTAAACGAACTTTTGTTGGTAAAGTAATGTCTGCTTTTTAATATGCTATCTAGTTTAGTCATAACTTTCCTTCCAAAGAGTAAGCGTCTTTTAATTTCATGGCTGCGGTCACCATCTGCAGTGATTTTGGAGCCCAGAAAAATAAAGTCTGACACTGTTTCCCCATCTATTTCCCACGAAGTGATGGGACCAGATGCCATGATCTTCTTTTTCTGAATGTTGAGCTTTGAGCCAACTTTTTCACTCTCCTCTTTTACTTTCATCAAGAGGCTTTTGAGTTCTTCTTCATTTTCTTCCATAAGGGTGGTGACATCTGCATATCTGAGGTTATATTGATATTTCTCCTGGCAATCTTGATTCTAGCTGTGCTTCTTTCAGCCCAGCGTTTCTCATGATGTAGTCTGCATATAAGTTAAATAAACAGAGTGACAATACACAGCCTTGACGTACTCCTTTTCCTATTTGGGACCAGTCTGTTGTTCCATGTCCAGTTCTGACTGTTGCTTCCTGACCTGCATATAGGTTTCTCAAGAGGCAGGTCAGGTGGTCTGGTATTCCCATCTCTCTCAGAATTTTCCACAGTTTATTGTGATCCACACAGTCAAAGGCTTTGGCATAGTCAATAAAGCAGAAATAGATGTTTTTCTGGAACTCTCTTGCTTTTTCCATGATCCAGCAGCTGTTGGCAATTTGATCTCTGAGGACTATATCAAACTAAAAAAACCTTTGCACATCTAAGGAAACGATCAATAAAATGAAAGTCACTTACTGAGAGAATATATTTACAAATAATACAACCAATATGGGGGTAATACATAAAATGTATGAAGATCTCATAGAACTCGAGATCCAAAAAAAACAGTTTGATTAAAAAATTGGCAGAGGTTTTGGACATTTTTCCAAAAAATAAATACAGATGGCCAACAGGTACATGAAAAGAAGCTCAACATCATTAATCATCAGGGAGATGGTTAATTAAAATCATAATGAGATATCATTTGACCTCTGTCAGATGGTTATTATAAAAAATACAATAGATAAAAATTTTTAATGATGATGTGGAGAAAAAGAAAGCCTCATGCACTGTTGTTAAGAAAGTAAAATGATGTAGCCACTATGGAGAAGAGTATGTAGGTTCATTAGAAACTTAAAAATAGTCCTGCCATATGATCTAGTAATTTCACTCCTGTATATTTATCTGAAAACACGCATTAGAAAATATACAGGAGCCCTTATGTTCATTGCAATACTATTTACAATACCCAAGATATGAAAACAACCTAAGTGTTCACAAACAGAAATATGGATAATATATGGCATATATATACACACACACACAATGGAATACTACTTACACATAAGAACAAATAAGTCTTGTTCTTTGCAACAGCCTAAATGGACATAGAGAGCATTATGTTAAGTGATAAAAGGCACACAGAGAAAGAAAACATTGTATAATTTTATTTAAATATGGAACCTAAAAAACAAAACAAACGGACAAACATACTAAAACAAATAGATTCTTAGATACAGAGAACAAACAGGTGGTTGCACATTTGAAGGAAAGGGTGTGTGGGAAGGAAAAAATAGATAAGGGAGATTAAAAGGTATAAACTTGTAGTTGCAAGAGAAAAGAGTAACCAGTATGAAATATACAGGGTAAGGAATATAGTCAATAACTTGTAATACCTTTGCATGATAACATATCATAACTAAACACCATGTTAATAATTTTGAAATGTATAGAAATATCAAATAACCACAGTGTGTAACAGAAATTAACATAGTGTTGTAGATAAGTTGTTATACTTCAAAAACAAACTCATAGAAAAAGAGATCATATTTGTGGTTTTCACATGTTCCGAGGGGGGAGGGAAAATTGGATGAAGGTAGTCAAACATTACAAACTTCTAATTATAGATAAATAAGTACTAGGAATGTAATGTAGAACATGGTAAATATAATTAACACTGCTTTATGTTATGCTTAAAAGATAAGAGCATAAATTCTGAGTTCTCATCATAAATTTTTTCTATTATATTAATTTGTGTCTGTATGAGATGAAGTAGGTTCACTAAACTTAATGTGATAATTATTTCATGAGGAAGTAAGTAAAATTATTATGCTGTGCACTTTAAACATACAGAGTACTGTATGTCAGTTGTATCTCAGTAAAACTGGAAGAAAAAAGGGAATATTCAAAGGATATTTTAAGATGTTTCATGTGAAGTTGACAGGGTTTGATTATTCTAAAGAGCAAAAGCATTACCCCAAGTATTTTTTACTGATTTCAAGATGAAAAACAAACAAAAAAATCATGAATTTGGAATAGAGGAAACAAGTTATCACTTCCTGAAGTAACTGATCAACCATTAATAATGGGACAACTAGGTGCTATGTGTTTCCTGACAGGATGTGGTATAACATACAGAGCACCACCTAGAAAATATTTCTGCCAAAATGCTGAGTATAAATCTAATCAGTCTTTATATATCATTTCTGGTTTACAGGGAGTTAGAGCAATAAAATTAAATGGCATTACTCATTGGAAAAGACTTTGATGCTGGGAGGGATTGGGGCAGGAGGAGAGGGGACGACAGAGGATGAGATGGCTGGATGGCATCACTGACTCGATGGACATGAATCTGAGTGAACTCTGGGAGTTGGTGATAGACAGGGAGGCCTGGTGTGCTGCGATTCATGGGGTTGCAAAGAGTCGGACACGACTGAGCAACTGAATTGACTGACTGACAAAGAAGTAATGTGGGTCATTTTATAAGATAATTGATCAGGTTTTATCTGCAAGTGAATACCATTAAAAAGAGGCATTTTTGTCTCTTAGGGGCAAAATGCGATATTTAGACTATTATGAAGCATGATTTGAACACCAAGCATAAAAGGACAACTGAAATATGGAATTGGTATTATATTATATTATATTAAAGACTTCTGTGTTCTCAGAATATAGCCTCAAACTTGTTTGACCCTCCTATCATTGAAAGATTCAATAACGCTGAATCTGGACAGGCTTATTGCTGGTTTGAACAATAGAGTGCATCAAAAGTAACTCTGTGATTTCAGGAGTTAGGTAACTAAAAAAGCCATGTGTTTTTTGTCTGGTAATACTGGGTGAGTCACTGAAGTAAAATCAACCTCTAAGTAGGAAGTCCAGCTACTTGATGACTGCCAAGCTGGAAAATATACATGTAACCCTTTCTTTCCTCACTCCAGGTCATCTCTGATGTAGGAAAAGGGCAAATTAGCCAAGACGGCATACTAAGGCTCTCTCACCCCATAGCCTCTGGCTCTTGCCCCACGTTTTGTAAATAATGGTTATGGAACAGCTGAAATCACTTATCGCACTGCACTCCTCGTGATGTGCACATGCACTTCATGAGGCACATGATTGGTCACGGGCTACTTTGTGCCAAATGCCTGTATAAGATTCATCATGAAAGCCCTGGCTGCTGCTGCACTGGGGCTACATTTTAGACACATCAAAGTTATACTATATGAGGTTATATTATGTCTCCTTTATGGTTATGTTGTGGCTGTTGCTACGACTGCTGCATCATCCAGGAGAGCATCTGTTCTATAGCTGCCATGCCAGCCAGGAGAGAAGAAACGTGTTTGCAGTTCCTATGGCTCCTTGCCTCTTCTTCCAGCTTCTTAGCTTGAGTCTTGCCTAACCTGGGTTCAGCAAACAGTGTGACCAGTGTGAACTGCAAGACAACTGGTGCTGTGAACAGGATGATCAGCAAATGGCATAGTCGGCAGGATACCCAGCAGGTAGGGAAGTCTGAGGCTCCACTGGAGGGAGGAAGCCAGTGGCCAACAGATAGCATGTGGTACTGTGTGTCTATAACCCTCTTGGTGTGGGCTCCAGTGGAAGACTGGGAGGCAGTGGATAGGTCACCAAATAGCACGGAAAGGCATTAGAGGTGGTGAGTTCCTGTTTGCCAAACAAGGTTGAATGTATTGCCGCTGGCACTGTGGGGTGGATTTTCCTGACTGCCTTGAAGGTCACTATGGACCGTGCCTGATGTGATGCTGCACTGGTGCATAATATGAGGAGAAGCTTGGAAGTACTAGAGCAACATATATTGGCATTAGAGTAAGAACCCCATGACCCTGAAGAAACCAGCATCTCTGACAGCAAAGTGGTAAGCAACGGTGATGATGAACCTTATGAGAATGCAGGTCCATACTTGGCAGAGAGGCACATTTACAGCAGAAAGTGAAGCAAGAGCAGCCTATGGCCTAGGGGAGGCATTCTCAAGGGGTCAGTGTGACTGAGTTCACAGACCGTATACTCAAGTGAAGTTGGTTTACTTGGCAGTGCAATTTTTGCAAAAGCAAGGAGAACATTTGGCAGCATGGTTCTCGTGACTTTGGGACACAGAGGTGTTGCTGTTCAGTCACTCATTTGCAACCCCATGGACTGCAGCAGGCCAGGCTTCCTTGTCCTTCACCAGCTCCTGGAGTTTGCTCAAACTCATGTCCTTTGAGTTGGTGATGCCATCCAACCATCTCATCCTCTGTCATCCCCTTCTCCTCCTGCCTTTAAACTTTCCCAGCCTAAAGATCTTTTCCAATGAGTCAGCTCTTTCCATCAGGTGGCCAAAATATTGGAGTTTCAGCTTCAGCAGCAGTCTTTCCAATGAATATTCAGGGTTGATTTCCCTTAGGATTGACTGGCTTGATCTTCTTGGGGCGGTTGTCCAAGGGAGTCTTCTCCAGTACCACAGTTTGAAGCTATCAATTCTTTAGCACTCAGCCTTTTTTATTGTCCAGCTCTCATATCCATACATGACCACTGGAAAAACCATAGCTTGGACTAGATGGATCTTTGTAGGCAAAGTAATGTCTCTGCTTTTTAATAGGCTGTCTAGATTTGTCATAGCTTTTTTCCAAGAAGCAAGCTTCTTTTAATTTCATGGCTGCAGTCACAGTCCACAGTGATTTTGGAGTCCAATAAAATAAAAGGTCTGTCACTGTTTCCACTGTTTCCCTGCCTATTTGCCATGATGTGNCTGCTTTTTAATAGGCTGTCTAGATTTGTCATAGCTTTTTTCCAAGAAGCAAGCTTCTTTTAATTTCATGGCTGCAGTCATAGTCCACAGTGATTTTGGAGTCCAATAAAATAAAAGGTCTGTCACTGTTTCCACTGTTTCCCTGCCTATTTGCCATGATGTGCTGTGAAAAAGGCTGAGTGCTGAAGAATTGATGCTTTTGAACTGTGGTGTTGGAGAAGACTCTTGAGAGTCCCTTGGACTGCAAGGAGATCTAACCAGTCCATTCTAAAGGAGATCCACCCTGGGATTTCTTTGGAAGGAATGATGCTAAAGCTGAAGGTCCAGTACTTTGGCCACCTCACGTGAAGAGTTGACTCATTGGAAAAGACTCTGATGCAGGGAGGGATTGGGGGCAGGACGAGAAGGGGACGACAGAGGATGAGATGGCTGGATGGCATCACTGACTTGATGGGCGTGAGTCTGAATGAATTCCAGGAGTTGGTGATGGACAGGGAGGCCTGGTGTGCTGTGATTCATGGGGTCGCAAGGAATTGGACACGACTGAGAGACTGAACTGACTGAACTGATGGCCTAGATGCCATGATCTTCATTTTTTGAATGTTGAGTTTTAAGCCAAATTTTTCATTCTCTTCTTTATTCTTCATCAAGAGACTCTTTAATTCCTCTTCACTTTTTGCCATAGAGTGGTGTCATCTGCATATCTGAGGTTATTGTTATTTCTCCCCATTAATATCAAGTTTCCCTGGTGACTCAGATGGTAAAGAATCTGTTTGCAATGCAGAAGACTCAGGTTTGAGCCCTGTGTCAGGAAGATCCCCTGGAAAAGGAAATGACTACCCATACCAGTATTCTTGCCTGGAGAATTCTAGGTATAGAGGAGCCTGGTGGGCTACAGTCCATGGGGTCTCAAAGAGTCAGACATGACTGAGTGACTAACACTTTCTATGTTAATATCTGGGATTTGGATGAAATGAAGCATATATGACTATATAATTGTAATCATTGACTATTATGTGTATATGAGAGCTTATTGCATCATACTACTTTTTTTTTTATTAGAAAAGTTTTATATTAGCTTTCAAAGATGACCCACAGGAAGAAAAAGTAAAGATTTGTTATAACAAGTTAGGGCAGAGAAACAAAGAACTATGGTGTCTTGTAATTTTAATCTAATCCTACAAGAAAGGTAGAATTAACATAAGACTTGAAAAGGAGTTATAAGATAGATCTGGGAAGAATTAAAGATAGCATGAAAACTAAGAGATTGAAAAGAACCTCAAAGATATGATAAAATCACTTTGTACTGTAATTATATGTTTTATGTGGGTGTACCTCCCACTAGTTTGTGAAATCACTTGAGCAAGGACATTATCTTGACCTTTTTATTGCCGGTGTCTAGCTTATTTACTCAGTAAATGTAGCAAAAAAGGAAGAACAAAAGTTTGGATAAATTGGAATTTAAAATACTCATATATTGGTTTGAAAACTCAACATCAAATTCGTCAAGGGAGTGTACTGAGGTTAAAGTTCTCTACTCAGTACTCTGTGCACCTGTCATGTTAGAGTGTATATTATCGATGTGCAGAGCAAGACATTCAAACTGTACAGCATATGACTGGAGATGAAAAATGGATAGATAAAAATAAACATTGCAAATTAAGTAAATTTACCACCCACTTAAAGCAAATACAAATGTTTTAAGCACATAATGTCTTCTCACAATGTTAAAAAAACAGCTGATATTTTAGTAGATATTTTAGGTTTCTCTCAGATAAAAATAGCACAGTGAAAGAATAAACTTTAAAAGGTAAATTATGATGGTAGCAATCATCATGATCACCAATACTGCCTATTATTGAGTATCAGGTACTTTACAATAATTATTGTTAATATATACAGCATCTTTGCAAGGGAATTATTATTTTAATTTTAAAGATAAGGAAATGAAACGTCAGAGATTTAAGTATCTTGCTAAAAGTCTCACAGGTAATACAAACATTTGACACATGACAAGAACAAGACAGTTAACAAAAGTAAACAAAAACCACAGTTAATAATATCTCTATCTCTCCAAGAGAAAATTGAAATATGCAATCATATAATTCATAAGTGGTTAGACTTTGAGGTCTTCCTAACTCCAAAATACTTGGCAATAAAATCAAAAGTATAAGCCAATCTGTAATACCAGATTGAAGGATGCTAATTTAGATACACATGCTTATAGTCGTGAATATTTTTCCCCAAATCTCTGGAAAAGTGGGTCAGAGAAACGGATGGTATTTTTATAGAAGGAAAAATAGAGGTTGAATAATGCAATGTGAAAGATATTAGGTTTTCAGATTCTGCTATGATAATAGCTGAAATTAATTTCTCAGAAGCTGAGGAATTTGGCAGAGGTATTTGGAGGCTGAGAATATCCCTATGAGAACAGGAAGAAATTAAAAAATATAAGAGAGATGATCAAGCATAGAGAATCCCTGCTCACCTTTCCAGATGTCACAAAGTGGTGGCTCATATTTGAAGAATGATATGAAGAAAATTCCCCAGGGAAGAAATCAAACCAATAGCTTTAAAGAGCAAAATAGCTGCAGAAATGTTTAAAAGAGTACACAGACTCAGAAAACTAGGGTGGCGACTCAGTAGCAGAAATCCATACGGATATAACAAATCTGTAAAGATAGTCAGGGTGATGAGAGAAGAAAGAGAAGGCCAGACAAGAATAAAGACACTTCTCACAGATGTCTAAGCTTACACAGGGAAATAAGCCAGCAGTGGAGAATAAAACAGTGATAGACAGGTTAATTTGGTAATAAAGAAAAACAATAGTGATGCTGGTGATTCTTGCATTCTCTTAATAATGGGCGTGATCTGTAAAAATTTCAGAAACAAGAAAGAAAAAGGAATCTCAGCTGATGTAAGGTGCCAACAAAGAATAAGTAATTTATTGGAAACTCACAGTTCAAAAAGTGAGTTCAAGGAAGGAAGTACTCAAAAGAAATGCTGTAGTTAAATTAAGTACATTTTAGAAATCACTAAATAGTTGATGATCACCATGACTAGATATTGTTAGACATTTTCATTAAAGAACTGATAGATATTTGTTAAAAAGTCAGAGACTATGAAACTAAATATTGACTTTTAGATTTTTTGAAGCAACAGGAATCATGGTAGAAGAGGAAAAAGCTGTTGGATTGAGGACTCTGAAGAGATGTCATAGTTTAATAACATTAATTTTATTTCTGTGAAGCAAATGTTTGATCATGCAAACAACAACAATACAAATAGTTTCTCTTTAAGACCATCTGTCTAAACATTGCTGAAATATGTGAAGACATTTTCTTTCAGTACCATCAGCAGCCCATACACAACGGTGGGGGGATGTTTGTGAAGGGTGCGTAATTCAAGGTGCCACAGAAAAGAGACAAGACTGCTTTTCTAGTTTTTCTCTGTGTATATGGTCTGAAGATTATTTTCAAGGAAATTCTTTGGCACTTTCAAGGAAGTAAAATATACATACGAAAGTGAGATGCTGCTATATAGTCTGAAATGAATGTTACTTCATGCAGATAACATTGGTCTTTGAGTTACAAGAGGAACACAGGATGTAGACAAATACCAACAGTGTTCTCCAGAGAGCTGTAGGAAGTACAATTAAACAGATCAATGTAGCAAAACCATAAATGTGGTACTATATGCAAAAATGGCTCTGTGAAATGTGACAATAGAGACTGACTCAAGGGTATTACTGGCATACACTGTATTAAAAAAAAAAAGAGGACTATCATGCAAAATAAAATTCAGTTCAGTTCAGTCACTCAGTCGTGTCTGACTCTTTGCGACCTCATGAATCACAGCACCCCAGTCCTCCCTATCCATCACCAACTCCCAGAGTTCACTCAAACTCATGTCCATCGAGTTGGTGATGCCATCCAGCCATCTCATCCTCTGTCATCCCCTTCTCCTCCTGGCCCCAATCCCTCCCAGCATCAGGCTCTTTTCCAATGAGTCAACTCGTCACATGAGGTGGTCAAAGTACTGAAGTTTCAGCTTTAGCATCAGTCCTTCCAGTGAACACCCAGGACTGATCTCCTTCAGAATGGACTGGTTGAATCTCCTTGCAGTCCAAGGGACTCAAGAGTCTTCTCCAAACCAGTTCAAAAGCATCAATTCTTCAGTGCTCAGCTTTCTTCACAGTCCAACTCACATCCATACATGGACACTGGAAAAACCATAACCTTGACTAGATGGACCTTTGTTGGCAAAGTAATATCTCTGCTTTTTAATATGCTGTCTAGGTTGGTCATAACTTTCCTTCCAAGGAGTAAGTGTCTTTTAATTTCATGTCTGAAATCACCATCTGCAGTGCTTTTGGAGCCTCAAAAAACAAAGTCTGACACTATTTCCACTGTTTCCCCATCTGTTTCCCATGATGTGGAATATTGAAGTGGGGTGCCATTTCCTATTCTAGGGGTTGTCATTTCCTACTCCAGGGGATCTTTCAGAACCAAGGGGTTGAACCCAAGTCTTTTGCATCTCCTGCATCAGCAGATGGATTTTTTACCACTAGTGCCACCTGGAAAGTCTAAGACATAGAAGAGGAAAGGGGAAGAAATCAAGAGGAAATCCACAATTAGAAAACAAGGCTGAGTAAACAACTGTCAGTGATGGTATTTTTGTGCATGTGCCATAGTTTTATGTGGTCCCTCAACAGGAATGTGTCTCTTCTGGCAGAGGCTTTTTCGGATTCCACTGGAAACACAGGTATAACTTAAAGGAGGGTTACGTACCTGTTGAAAGGAGGAATATACAAGTTATCATGTTTCCATATTTCAAAGGGAACTGCAACAGCACTTTAAGGAACAAATGTGAAATTCCACCAGCTCCTGTGAAGAATCAAGGGAATAGCAGTGCAT
The DNA here is from genome assembly GCA_006410615.1 of Neotragus moschatus. Lineage (NCBI taxonomy): Eukaryota > Metazoa > Chordata > Mammalia > Artiodactyla > Bovidae > Neotragus > Neotragus moschatus. The sequence goes on along the minus strand of SJYA01000057.1, from coordinate 175,414 downwards.
TACTCAAGGTTTAAAAAAAAAAAAAAAGGAAGAAAAGGAGAAAGTATGAAAGGTTATGGTGAAGTATTAATAGATGACAGTGTAGAATGTAAAGCTTAAGACTTAAAAAGGAAAACCAGGAAAACATCACATTTAGGAACAGAACATCAAGGTAGATCTACATGTATAAGCATAAATAGATAATCCTGGGGATGAAGATATTAGAAAAAAGGTTTTAAACATTTAAGGGAAGTAGTGAAAGTAAAAGTGCTAGTTGCTCAGTCATGTCCAACTACTTGCAACCCCATGAACTGTAGCTCGCCATGTTCCTCTGTTCATGAAATTCTCCAGGCAAGAATATGAGAGTGGGTTGCCATTTTCTTCTCTAGGGAGCTTCCTGACCCAGGGGTCAAGCCCGGGTCTCTTGAATCATAGGCAGATTCTTTACTGTCTGAGCCACAGGGAAATACCGAGTCAGAGATCTTTTGTAAATGAACAGACTTCTGGATAAAATACACATAATGTTCCACCAAAAAGAACCAGGAGAAGATGAGACCAAGGAACACATACTAAATAACTGTGAAGTACTTAAGAATCAGATGANCTTGAATCATAGGCAGATTCTTTACTGTCTGAGCCACAGGGAAATACCGAGTCAGAGATCTTTTGTAAATGAACAGACTTCTGGATAAAATACACATAATGTTCCACCAAAAAGAACCAGGAGAAGATGAGACCAAGGAACACATACTAAATAACTGTGACGTACTTAAGAATCAGATGACTCAGATTTAATAATAATATCACAGACATATATACATACACATGAATATATATATATGTGTGTGTGTGTGTTCAAAATAATGTTTAAAATAATCCTTCAGGCTGGAAGAACAGTTAAAGTGTTTTAAAGTAATCCTTCACTCTGTTTAAAATAATCCTTCAGTCTACAAGAACAGTTATCATAATTTCCATTTTGCAGGTGAAAACAGCTAGGTTCAAAGAAATCTATCAAAATGTCCATGAAAAAATAACTGAATCATTGGAAAAGACGCTGCTCCTGGAAAAGGCTGAAAGCAAAAGAAGGAGGGGATGGCAGAGACTGAGATGGTTAGATAGCATCATTGACTCAATGGACATGAATTTGAGCAAACTCTGGGAGATAGTGAAGGACAGGGGAGCCTGATGTGCTGTAGTCCACAGAGCTGTAGAGTCAGACATGATTTAGCAACTAAACAGTGCACACACAAATATGTCTTGTTTATAAAATTTATGTATCTTTTATCATTTTATATATTATGGACACTTTTTAAATAATTCAGTAGTCCTCTATGATATCATTTTAATGCTTGAATATTTTCCAGTAGATATATGTCTATATATTCCTGTGTAATTAATTTACTCATTCTCTTTGTTGGGTATTTCACCATTATGAAAATGTTGTATTAGGTATACTTGAGATAAACATGAATATATCTGTCAATATTTCTTCTAATTAATTCCTAGCCTTCTAATTGTTAGATTTAATGTTTTGCACAGATTGGGGACTTCTACTTATACTGCTCTTAAAGAATTTTCTACAGCTTGTTGTGATCCACACAGTCGAAAGCTTTAGAATAATCAGTGAAGAGGAGGTAGATGTTTTTTTGGAATTCTCTTGGTTTTTCTGTGATCCAGTGGAGGTTGGCAATTTGATCTCTGGTTCCTCTGCTTTTTCTATCCAGCTTGAACATCTGGAAGTTCTCAGTTCATGTACAATTGAAGCTTGGTGGATTTTGAGCATTACTTTGCTAGCATGTGAGATGAGTGTAATTGTGCAGTAGTTTGAACATTCTTTGGCATTTACTTTCTTTAGGATTGGCATGAAAACTGACATTTTTTTAGTCCTGTGACCACTGCTGAGTTTTCCAAATTTGCTGGCATATTGTGTGCAGCACTTCCACAGCATCATCTTTTAAGATTTGAAATAGCTCAGCTGGAATTCTATCACCTCCACTAGCTTTGCTCCTAGTGATGCTTCCTAAGGCCCACTTGACTTCACACTCCAGATTGTCTGGCTCTAGGTGAATGATCATAGAATTATGGTTATTTGAGTTTTGTATAGTTCTTCTATACAAAAGAAGGTGTAGTCTTGCCACCTTTCCTTACTATCTTCTTCTGTTAGGTCCATACCATTTCTGTCCTTTATTGTACCTATCTTTGCATGAAATATTCCCTTGGTATCTCTAATTTTCTTGTATAGATCTCTAGACTTTCCCATTCTATTATTTTCCTCTATTTATTTGCATTGATCACCGAGGAAGGCTTTCTTATCTCTCCTTGCTAATTTTTGGAACTCTGCATTCAGATGGGTATATGTTGGTTTCTCCTTTGCCTTTAGCTTTTTTTCTTTCCCCAGATATTTGTAAGGTCTCTTCAGACAGCCATTTAGCATTTTTGTATTTCTTTTTCTTGGGGATGTTTTTGATCACTACCAAACCTCCTTCCATAGTTCTTCAGGCACTATGTCTATCAGATCTAATTCTTTGAATCTATTTGTCACTTCCACTGTACAACTGTAAGGGTTTTGAACTGTAGAAAATTCTTAAAGAGATGGGAATACCAAACCACCTAACTTGCTTCCTGAGAAATCTGTATGGAGACCAAGAAGCAACAGTTAGAACTGGACATGGAACCACAGATTGGTTCCAAATTGAGAGAGGAGTATGTGAAGGTTGCATATTGTCACATTGCTTATTTAACTTACATGCAGAGTACATCATGCAAAACGCTGGACTGGATGGAGCACAAGCTGGAATCAAGATTGCAGGGAGAAATGTCAATAACCTCAGATATGCAGATGACATCACCTTTATGACAGAAAGAGAAGAGGAACTAAAAACTCTGTTGATGAAAGTGAAAGAGGAGAGTGAAAAAGCTGGCCTAAAACTCAACATTCAAAAAACAAAGATCATGGCATCTAGTGCCATCACTTCATGGCAAATAGATGGGGAAACAATGGAAACAGATTTTATTTTCCTGGGTCCAAAATCATTAGTAACTGCAGCCATTAAAAAGTCAACAAGCAATAAATGCTGGAGAGGGCATGGAGAAAAGGGAACACTCTTATACTGTTGGTGGGAATGCAAATTAGTACAGCCACTATGGAGAACAGTGTGGAGATTCCTTAAAAAATTGCAAATAGAACTGCCTTATGACCCAGCAATCCCACTGCTGGGCATACACACTGAGGAAACCAGAATTGAAAGAGACACCTGTACCCCAATGTTCATCGCAGCACTGTTTATAATAGCCAGGACATGGAAGCAACCTAGATGTCCATCAACAGATGAATGGATAAGAAAGCTGTGGTACATATACACAATGGAGTATTACTCAGCCATCAAAAAGAATACATTTGAATCAGTTCTAATGAGGTGGATGGAACTGGAGCCAATTATACAAAGTGAAGTAAGCCAGAAAGAAAAACACCAATACAGTATACTGACACATATATATGGAATTTAGAAAGATGGTGGTGTTAAACCTGTACGGGAGACAGCAAGAGAGACACAGATGTGTCTTGTTACCAGTATCATCCTGGTAGCAGTATCAATTTCAATTCAATTTTAATATCAATTCAATTCAGTATCAATTTCAGTATCAGTATCAGTTTCAAATAATAATGAAATCATTTGTTCAATATTGTCATAGTGAACAAATGAAAACCGGTATGTTTACTGTGATTATACTTTATCCAGTGAATAAACTATGAATGAATAAAGAGTATATGTAAACTCTCCACTTGACATTTTAATTACTAACAAACTGTGGTCTTTGGCCAGGTTAATATGTCTTCAAATTCCATATACACACCTTCTATGCCCAAATACTGTATTCAGTTGGAAGCTACTCAAGAATCATTTGAAGACTGATTAATGAATTACTTTTTTATTCACTGAGTAAAAAGATAAGTATGGCATTTTAGGTATGTCTATAAACAATTCTAATTTGTTCAAATTTTGTAACTATGTTAATCTCATATTGTTTTACTACATAGAGGAAAGATAGCACAATTGGAATTAGGAACCATATTAGAATATAAAGTTACTTTACATTGTTGGTACTAATACAAACTGTGTAATACAAGTATTCACTTTCTCAATAACAAAATTCAGACAAAGGATATCATATTAACATATTTGCTAAATGATGATTCTTGAAGTATATTTATGCCTTATTTGAAGAAAAATATTATAACTCAGCGCCATAGAATAAGACCCTTCTTAAATTCACTTAAATTCATAAAACAATAGAATGATGCAAGGAGCTATTTCTTAGATGGCTACCCTATGGTAATGGGCATATAATGTAGAAGAAAACCAATTGTCTTTTTATTTCCAATCAAGTCAACAAGTCTAGTTAATTCTTTCTTCTTTTCATACAAAGGATAAATTCCCAGAACTGAAAATGTTGTTGGAATGAGTATAAGCTTCTTGTTATTAATTTTCTGGCAGTAAGTAAATTACAACTGTACAATGTTGCCTGTTATGTGAGCTTTTTTTTTCATTTAAATGAATAAGGTTTATATTCCTGTTAAAACACTGGACATTTTGTTCGTATACTTTCATATTTCTAGAAAATAATAAACACAGAAAATAAAAGAAGCTAAAAATAATTAAAAACAGGAAATGAAAACCATGTCCCTATAGCATTCTTTGCACTTTAAAATTTTTTCCTGTAAGCATATTTGCAATGCACTTTACCCATAATAAATCTGATAAACATTTTATTTTAATATCCTTGTACTTTTTATATTAGCCATTCAGATGAGTAAAATAGTCCAGGGTGTTTTTATACAAAAAATGAGAAAAATAACTTGCCTAAGTGGAATAGTGGAATAGACTCAAGCTTATATACTTTTAGCAACAAGAAGCAAAATTCGGCTGCCTAAACAATATCATGAATTTAGTGACTCATGATTTAAAGTCTAGCAGTAGCTTAGGCTTCAGGCCAATTAAGTCAAAGACCTAGATCAGTTGCTCGCAATTTTCTCACCTTGCCTCTTTCTCATGTATTGATTTTGTTGTGTTGCGTGGTCATAAGATGACTGCTGGCGGTAACAAAAGCTACGTCTTCCTTGTGTGTGTGTATTGCAGAGAACATTTCTTCCATGATCATGGAAAAAATGTTCTTAACTTTGATTGGATTAGTAATATAAACACTTTATTGACTGGAGGTCCAGTAAGATGTCATCCCAGACTGGCCTAAGGCTGGGTCAGTGCTCATTACTTAAACATTTGTAACCAGGGAAGACTCCTGATGCCTGAGGTCAAATCCATACCTACTGCCAACATGGCGACAGTGATTATCTGGAGAAGCATTTGGCTATTTTTTTGTTTGTCTTTTCTCCAAAGGCAGCTGCTGTTTAATTGGAGCTAGCTTATAAGGACATCCAATGCTTTCAGAATAATCACAAACAATGCAAATGATCCCACACACTTATCTAGACCCTACAGATTCCCAGTAATACAGAGCTTGATGACCATCCGTTACTAATGTAAGAATGTATTTTTAGTATAAGAGACTTTCCAAACTGCCCCAGGGTTATCTCTGACTCATGGAAATGTGGCCTGTTTATCTCTGATTACATTTCTCAGCCCCATACAACCTGTAGGTGGCAAAACGAGGGGGCAACCCTCGTTTACCCTCTCGGCTGTAACTGGGAAAGGACTATGCATAGGCACCCCANTTGCAAGGAGATCAAACCCATCAATCCTAAAGGAAATCAATCCTTAATATTCACTGGAAGGACTGATGGTGAAGCTGAAGCTCCAACACTTTGGCTACCTGATGCAAAGAACTGACTCACTGGAAAAGACCCTGATGCTGGGAAAGACTGAAGGCAGGAGAAGGGGATGCCAGAGGAAGAGATGGCTGGATGGCATCACTGACTTAATGGAAATGAGTTGAGAAAGCTCAGGGAGTTGGTGATGGGCATGGAAGCCTGGCATGCTGCTGTCCATTGGGTCGCAAAGAGACAAACACGACTGAGTGAGTGAACTGACTGACTGAACTCATACTGCTAAATTGCACTATAGATAAGTTTGAACAATTTTTTTTTCTGAAATGAGTTAGAAATGAGTGCCCATTTTTTCACACCTTGGTAAAAAATGGGCATTATTAAACTGTTTTTAAAAGACCAAAATAAAAGATAAAAATTAAAAGGAGGAGAGTGAATGAGTGAGTGATGTCGCTCAGTTGTGTCCGACTCTTTGTGACCCCGTGGACCTTAACTTACCAGGCTCCTCTGTCCAGGTAATTTTCCGGGTAAGAATACTGGAGTGGGTTGCCATATCATTCTCCAGGAGATCTTCCCGACCTAGGGATTGAACCTAGGTCTCCCACATTGTAGGTATACGCTTTACCATCTGCACCACCAGTTTTAAAAAAAGTTTAAAAGGAGGAGAGGGAAATGGAAATCCATTCTCCTATTCTTGCCTGGGAAATCCCATGGACAGAGGAGTCTAGCAGGCTACAGTCCATGGAGTCACACAAGAGTTGGACACAACTTACTGACTAATCAACAACAATTGAAAAATGGTAAAAAGTAGTGTAACAGAATACTGAATATGCTGTTAAATAAAGTCCTTGTTAAAAATGAAAAAAAAATAAAAAGGAGAATCAGTATTTTTCTTTCAAATTTATTTCTACTGGCACAATCATCTTTTTTTCTCAATATAACGTATCTTCTCTATTCTGTATGTTTATTTCTACCTCTACAAATTTTTACCATATGTGTGTGTGTGTGCGTGTGTGTACACACACATATTGTTATTGTTCTTTTGCCAAGTCTTGTGTGACTCTTCTAATCCCCATGAACTGTAGCACACCGAGCTTCCCTGTCCTTTACTATCTCCCTAAATTTACACAAACTCATGTCCATTGAGCTGGTGATGCAATCCAACCATCACATCCTCTGTCATTCACTTCTCCTCTTGCCTTCTATCTTTCCCATCATGGGGGCTTTTTCAATGAATTGGCTCTTTGCATCAGGAAGGCAAAGTATTGGAGCTTCCGCTTCAGATCAATCCTTCCAATGAATATTTAGGGCTGATTTCCTTTAGGATGGACTGGTTTGATCTCCTTACTGTCCAAGGGACTCTCAAGAGTCTTTCCCGTCATCACAATACAAAAGCATCAATTATTTGGCACTCAGCCTTCTTTATGGTCTAATTCTCACATCCATATANAAGGCAAAGTATTGGAGCTTCCGCTTCAGATCAATCCTTCCAATGAATATTTAGGGCTGATTTCCTTTAGGATGGACTGGTTTGATCTCCTTACTGTCCAAGGGACTCTCAAGAGTCTTTCCCGTCATCACAATACAAAAGCATCAATTATTTGGCACTCAGCCTTCTTTATGGTCTAATTCTCACATCCATATATGACTAGTGAAAAACCATAGCTTTACCTCACCCATTCCTCACTGATGAACCATCTAAGCCCTTAGCTTTTAACTTTGAAGTTATACCTATATCTATACCTGTACCTATGTCTGTATATATCTTGATAGAGATCTAGGTCCAAGCTACTATATGTCATGTGCTGAGCTCTGGGATTTCAGTGATTCCAGGTCACCAAACTTTCCTATAGTTGCCTGGTGAATTGAGTGGAATCTATTTATGGGAAGAATAGCTGGGGATGAAGACAATGCATGATCCTGGCTAAAATGGAAAGAAGACATTAGGAAAAGTCTAAGAAGGTGACAAATTTGGAAGCAAATTAGGGTTTGTGGCTGCTAGGGAAAGGAATTATTTAGAGATTAGTCAATGCACTGAAGTGGCTGTGACGGAAGCATTAATCGAAAATGTGTTTCTGAGCACAACTCCCTGAACTTAAAGGTAACTAAGGGAAGGAAAAGCATTCCTACATCTGTATTGTAACACTGTTTATGACACAGAACTGTGTCTGGAATTTCACCAAGAGAAAATTTATAATGGTTAGCATGTACCCTGTTTTCTAATATAAATAAACAAATAATTTTAAGTCATTAATTAATTATATGCTAATACAAATAAGCTTTTTCCTGACAAACATAAAGTAAGTTACTCATCACAAAGTGAAATTGTGATTCAATCTGAGTTTGCAGTTCTTTTGGATGTGGATTATATTCACATAGGTAAGTCAGAATTTTTCCTTATTCTCAAAGTAGGGACCTAGAGAAATATAGAGAATGTAGAGAATCAAACATTTGCAAGAATTTGAGACCGGGACTATCATTGCCAGAGTCAGGTATTATTTCAAAACTGTGCCTAAGGTTGTTGCTATGGGAGAAAATGAGAAAACAGCACCTTCCCTCAAGTTCTAGACAGCTGCTTCTAACACTCAAAATGCAGGTTATTATAATTATAATATTAATTTGACTACAAGGTCATTTACATGCAGTTCTTGGTGAGACCTGTGTTTCTAATTACCATAAATAATAAGCATTCAATGGAAAGATGTCTTCCAATATCACATCATCGGATACATTTTTGTCTCTTCCTGCTATTTTCAAACAGCAGTTCTAGTTATTAATGATGCTACAGAGAAAAAAGAAAGTTAAGTCTCTTCCTATAAACATGAAATTTTCAATCTGGCTTTGTGGTAGACTGCTAATTAGAATACAATGCATACTTAAATATAGTGGGAATTCTTAGTGCCAAGAAAGACCAAAAAAGAGGATGAACCACTCATTTATACATTCGTTATCAGGATATCTCTTTACCAAAAACTTGAGTCTCCCAGTATTTATGTGTGGTTTGAAAAAGTAGATGTCATACTAATTCAGGGTATAATTATTTCTACTGAAAGTAAACAGGTAGTTTCTTTTTCCAGCTTTAACAAACTCATGGCTCATTTAAATAAGAGATTAAATAAGAGATACATTAAATAAGAGATACAATTCAGGATCATATTCATATCATTTTCACACAAATGTGAAAAGATTATCTATTTGCAAACAAGCCTAAAATTATTTCAACACCAAAAATATGTATACTTATGGCTGATTCATGTTGAGGTTTGAGAGAAAACAGCAAAATTCTGGAAAGCAATTATCCTTCAATAAAAAATAAATTAAAAAAAAAGCCAATTTCAATTCTCTATCTGCTTTCTTTTCCATTTTCTCCAGTTGTTTTGAAAAATTATTTTTGGTGAGTACTTTTCTAATATGGGGTAAACATACATGAATGATACTGTAAAACAAGGAAAAAGGTAAATAATTACTTGAAAAAGTGTTTTTAGGTTGAGTTAAATAGTCATATGGCTTCCCAGGTAGTACTAGTGGTAAACAACCCATTTGCCAATGTAGGAGATATAAGCCTACCTGTTCTATCTCTGGGTCCAGAAGATCGTCTGGAGAAGGGTATGGCAACCTACTCCGGTATTCTTGCCTAGAGAATCCCCTGGACAGAGGACCCTGGTGGACTACGGTCCATAGGGTCCCAAACAGTTGGATGTGACTGAAGTGACTTAGAGCACCCGCTAGTGTGGATGCACACATGCACACAGACACACAGACACACACAGACACACACAGAGACACACACACACAGACAGACACACACACACACG
>SJYA01000057.1:138092-165788 GCA_006410615.1 Neotragus moschatus | reverse complement strand
GAGACTTTCACTTCACCTCATGTCTCCTTTAGAATTATTTCCTACCCTCTATTAAAAGAACAACAAGAATCTGGTCATTATCCATTTTCATGGATGGGGGTGGAATATAATTTATATTTCATCCTTAAAGAGATTAGGTATTTTCTGGGGAATCCCAGTTTTATGAGGGTATAGTTTGACTAATTTTTTTCTCAACCGACTACACTGTTTTCTCAACTTATTATATAGTTTTTCTCAACACTTCTGCCACTGGATTTGTGGGGTTTTCCACACACTAAGCAATTTTCCATTTTTTTGCAGACATCAACTAAGTGTCTTACATTTTAGTTTAACTCTGATAATAATTANCGACTACACTGTTTTCTCAACTTATTATATAGTTTTTCTCAACACTTCTGCCACTGGATTTGTGGGGTTTTCCACACACTAAGCAATTTTCCATTTTTTTGCAGACATCAACTAAGTGTCTTACATTTTAGTTTAACTCTGATAATAATTACCTGGAGTTAATGCAGATCCTTCAGGTTAAGAGCTCAGCGTGCCTTACTTCAGATGCAAATCACAAGCAGTGTGTCCAAGTTATGTACACCTCTGTCTGAATTGGCTACAAATCAGTAGTTCTCATGACTCCCTCCTCAGGTTTGATAGTACGCTTTAGTGGCTAACAGAACTCAGGGAAACACTTTTTACTATTACCAGTTAATTATGAAGGATATGGCAGGATATAAACAGCCAGATGAAGAGTATACTCAAAATAGTAGATTCAAAAGGGTCTCAAGAGCAGGAGCTTCTATCCTCATGGGACCAGGGTTCACTACCCTCCAGGCATGTAGATGTGATCATTAAAAGGAAGTTCTCCAATGCCATAGTTAAGGGATTTTTATGGAGACTTCATCACATAGGCATGATAATAACTAACTGTGCAATCTCTCTCCCCTTCCCAGGGGATGCAGTAATGATATTGATAGTTCAAAGCTTCTAATGATGGCTTAGTCTTTTTGACGACTACTGAAACTATCCCAGGAGTCCACCAAGGGTTGCCAACAAGAGATGTTCCTATGCCCTGGGAATTCCAAGGAATTTCCGAGTTTGTGTTAAGACATTGCTATTACTTCATTACTCAGAAAATTACAAGGGTTTTAGGAGGTCTATGTCAGGAACTAGGGAGAAAGGCTAAACATATATCTGTTATTTTGTCATAGTCATTACACCTTGGTTAGTTGTGGTAATCATGAAAGCATCCTGCTTAGATAATGCTTCAGGAGAACTTGCTGCAATGACTGTATGTAGCTGATAGCCTCCAGCTACCACAGATGGTGACTGCCACCATGAACTTAAAAGATGCTTGCTCCTTGGGACAAAATCTATGACAAACCTAGACAGCATATTAAAAAGCAGAGACATTACTTTGCCAATAAAGGGCCATATAGTCAAACCTATGGTTTTCCCAGAAGTCATGTATGGATGTGAGAGTTGGACCATAAAGAAGGCTGAGCATCAAAGAACTGATGTTTTTGAACTGTGGTTTTGAAGAAGAACCTTGAGAGTCCCTCGGACTGAAAGGAGATCAGACCAGTCAATTCTAAAGGAAATCAACCCTGAATAGTCATTGGAAGTGCTGATGCTAAAATTGAAGCTCCAGTACTTTGGCCACCTGATGCAAAGAACTGACTCATTAGAAAAAACTCTGATGCTGGGAAAGATTGAAGGCAGGAGAAGAAGAGGGCAATGGAGGATGAGATGGTTGGATGGCATCACTGACTCAATGGACATGGGTTTGAGTAAGATCTGGGAGATAGTAAAGGACAAGGAAACCTGATGTGCTGCAGTAACTGGGGTCACAAAGAGTCGGACACAACTGAGTGACTGAACACGAACACAACCACACCTCCAGATCAGCCACTGATTCATGAGAGACTGCTCTTCATGGGCTCATCTCAGCCAGTGATGGAGCACAGACAGGGAAACAGGAGCGTCACCTTTGCTGATGCAGGACCCTTCTAACAGGAAGGACCTTGAAGCTCCTCCTAGGACAGGCAGAGACTTTTACATCATTGGGCCTGTGTTGTTGTCTAAAGACTCTGTCTGCCTATTTCTAATCCTTCCCCTATTTATCTCTCACAGTTGATTGTGTTACCTTCATGTGTTTCTGAGAAGATACTAACTGACAGCAGGCCTTGCATTTATGTTCTGTCCTATAAGAAACATGATGTCTGGAAACTAAAGTGGAAGGTCTCTCAACCTGAGGGGGAAAAAAAATCAGGGATCACCTACAGCATTGGCTTCTCATTTTCACTTAGTTTTTGAAATAACTACTGTGTACTATCTATGATATCATGAATATATTTAATAAATAACTCCATTTAAATATGCTACCCACTATTTTCAGTTTCTGTATTTCTTAGTATTTTGTGAATAGGAATGTTGGTGTGGGACTTAGTCTGCCTTCTTCCTCAACAGTTCATAACCATACCCTAGCTCTTATAGTTGAATGAAAAAACAAAAACAAAAACAAAAACAAAAACCAAACTATCTGAAAATTAAACGCAAACAGAAAATGTAACTGTTTTAAAGTGGTTCAGGACTTTTACTGCACCTAATTTCTTGATTAAAAACAAAACAAAATAGTGCTTGAAATAATCCTTTTCCAAGGATAAAGAAATTTCTGAGGAGAAAAATGAGGAAATTCACAAATCATAAGGGGCTTCCCTGGTGGCTCAGCTGGTAAAAAAAACCTGCCTGCCAATGTGGGAGATGCAAGAGACACAAGAATTCGACTGCCGTGTCAAGATGATCCCCTGGAGAAGGAAATGGCAACCTGCTCCAGTATTCTTGTCTGGAAACTTCCATGGACAGAGGAGCCTGGCAGGCTACAGTCCATGTGGTCTCAGAGTCAGACACAACTGAGCACATGCACAAACACACACACACACAAATCATAAAATCCACAGGGAAACAAAGCACAGAAGAGTGACAATCCAAGAATCAACAAATAGAATAAGACTCACCAAAAATCTGGATGCACACAATCCAAAACTTCAGACAGAAGAAAAATAATCCCACATTATATGATCTAATATGCCTGAAGAAATAAGGAGCTAAGAAATTAGTTAATTAGTGTGCGAGTCAAACACTATGTCTAGGAGAAAATGATAATGAATTATGATATTAAAAGAAAGATTGAACTAAGTAGGTGATAATAGCATATAAATTGAGAGAGAGTGATTGGGATTTAAGTGTTCTTAAATCCTACTAATACTCAGAAGTGGGGTACAGATAACATTAAGAGAGATTGTATTAAGTGTGCATATTAAAATTTCTAGGGTAACCACTAAAAAAATAAATTGGTGAATATAACTTTTATTCAAATGAGAAAAAAAGTAAATTAAATCAGACTCTGATTCTTCATATTACTCTATAAACTAAAATCACCTTCAAGTGGAATAATGACAAATGTAAAAGATTAAATTATAAATCTTTCAGAAGTCACTTTAGGATTATATTTATGTACTGAAGATAGCAAAAAAAAAATTGGCATGAAGCACAAAACAAAAACAGAGAAAAGAAAACACTGAATATGAAATATAACTATATAAATGACTTATCAAAAGACCATAAGAATTGAAAATAATCTCATATTAATAAAAATAGTTTTAATACATAAAAATGACAAATTAAGAAAACTCAGAATGTATAATAAACCAATCACAAAAAACATAAAAGAAAAAAATTATAAAACAAACAGTGAAGATTCAAGCTACACTTGACAGAAGGGGAAAATCTGAATCATAACTAAAATACTTTAAAAACATGCACAAATCTATTAGCAATATGAAAATCCAAACCAAAATCATAATGTGGTACCATTTTCCATATAACTACATCGCTGTAGAACTTCAGTCTTTAAATAACAAATCCTGGTGATGATTTGAAATGACAGAACTTTCATATGTTTCTGGCAGTAAGGACTATAAATTAGTATAAGCACTTCAGAAAACTTTATTTGGCATTATTGAAATAATTTGATGACATATATGCCCAATGATTAGAAATTATAATTCTCAATATTTATCTTAAAGAGTCTCTTGCATTATAACTACTCCAAGAGTCACAAAATGGATAAACAATGTCACATTTATACAATGTAACACTATACAGCAACACAAATGAATGAACTTCAGCTGTCTGAAATAATACAGAGGTGAAAATCTGAAGTTCAAAGACCTCAAGCTGAGCTACAAAAGCAAGTTTTTGATAAATATATGCAATTTAATTATATTTTAATAAATTTTAGAAGTATGTGAAATAAACAACTGCTTAGAAACTCAAAATGAGTCACATCATTTTTCTAAAGCATATGAAAAATAAATCTAAAAATCATGATAGAGGTACCTTCTGTAATAAAGAAGTTGAGGTAGGGGAAAAGGGGTGCAAAGAAGATGTTAAAGACAGTGAGATTGTTTCCTCCCTTAAGCCGTGTAATGTATATGTAATAATTTATCATGATTTTTGTGCTTTATGCTTCTTTGTGTGTGTGTGATTTTGATTAGTATATACATTTTCTTTTTTTATTTTAATTCATTTTTTATTAAAGCATAATTGCTTTACAGAATTTTGTTGTTTTCTGTCAAACCCCAACATGAATCAGCCATCAGTTTTGTTCAGTTCAGTCGCTCAGTCTTCTCTGACTCTGCGACCCCATGAATCATAGTGGGCAAGGCCTCCCTGTCCATCACCAACTCCCGGAGTTTACTGAAACTCACATCCATCGAGTCAGTGATGCCATCCAGCCATCTCATCTTCTGTCGTCCCCTTCTCCTCCTGCCCCCAGTCTCTCCCAGCATCTTTTCCAATGGGTCAACTCTTCGCATGAAGTGGCCAGTGTACTGGAGTTTCAGCTTTAGCATCAGTCCTTCCAATGAACCCACAGAACTGATCTCCTTCAGAATGGACTGGTTGGATCTCCTTGCAGTCCAAGTGACACTCAAGAGTCTTCTCCAACACCACAGTTCAAAAGTATCAATTCTTCGGCAATCAGCCTTCTTCACAGTCCAACTCTCACATCCATACATGACCACTGGAAAAATCATAGCCTTGACTAGACGGACCTTTGTTGGCAAAGTAATGTCTCTGCTTTTTAATATGCTATCTAGGTTGGTCATAACTTTCCTTCCAAGGAGTTCAGTTCAGTGCTCAGTCGTGTCCAACTGTTTGCTACCCCATGAATTGCAGCACGCCAGGCCTCCCTGTCCATCACCACCTTCCGGAGTTCACTCAGAGTCATGTCCATCGGCTCAGTGATACCATCCAGCCATCTCACCCTTGGTCATCCCCTTCTCCTCCTGCCCTGAATCCCTCCCAGCATCAAAGTCTTTTCCAATGAGTTAACTNCCTTGACTAGACGGACCTTTGTTGGCAAAGTAATGTCTCTGCTTTTTAATATGCTATCTAGGTTGGTCATAACTTTCCTTCCAAGGAGTTCAGTTCAGTTCAGTTCAGTGCTCAGTCGTGTCCAACTGTTTGCTACCCCATGAATTGCAGCACACCAGGCCTCCCTGTCCATCACCATCTTCCAGAGTTCACTCAGAGTCATGTCCATTGGCTCAGTGATACCATCCAGCCATCTCACCCTTGGTCATCCCCTTCTCCTCCTGCCCTGAATCCCTCCCAGCATCAAAGTCTTTTCCAATGAGTTAACTCTTCCAAGGAATAGTGTCTTTTAATTATATTCCCTCCCTTTTGAATCTCCCTACCATCTCCTTCCTCATGTCACCCCTCTAGGTTGATACAGATCACCTGTTTGAGTTTCCTGAGCCATATAGCAAATTCCCATTGGCTATCTATTTTATATATTATAAGTTTCCATGTTACTCTTTCCATAAGTCTCACCCTCTCTTCCCCTCTCCCCATGTCCATAAGTATATTCTCTATGTCTGTTTCTACACTTCTGTCCTATAAATAAATTCTTCAGTACCATTTTTCTAGATTCCATTTATATGTGTTAGAATATGATATTTATTTTTCTCTTTCTGATTCACTTCACTCTGTATAACAGATTTTAGGTTCAACCACCTCTTCAGAACAGACTGAAATGTGTTCCTCTTTATGGCTAAGTAATATTCCATTGTGTATATGTACCACAACTTCTTTATCCATTCATCTGTCGATGGACATTTAGGTTGCTTCCATGTTCTAGCTATTGTAAAAAGTGCTGCAGTGAATAATGGGATACATGTGTCTTTTTCAACTTTGGCTTCCTCTGGGTGTATGCTTAGGAGTGGGATCGCTGGGTTGTATGGTGGCTTTATTTCTAGTTTTTAAAGGAATCTCCATACCATCTTCCATAGTGGCTGTATCAACTTACATTCCCACTAACAGTGCAGAAGCATTTCCTTTTCTCCACACCTTCTCCAGGATTTATTGTTTATGCACATTTTGATGATGGCCATTCTGACTGGTGTGAGGTGATATTTCATTGTGGTTTTGATTTGTATTTCTCTTGACTGTGTGGATCACAATAAACTGTGGAAAATTCTGAAAGACATGGGAATACCAGACCATCTGACCTNTCTTTATGTATTTTCCTCACTTTTTGTTTGGGTTGTTTATTTTACTGGCATTGACTGGTATAAACTGCTTGTATATTTTGGAAATTAATCCTTTGTCAGTTTTTTTCATTTGCTATTATTTTCTCCCATTCTGAGGATTGTTTTTTCACCTTGCTTATAGTTTCCTTTGTTGTACAAAAGCTTTTAAGTTTAACCAGGTCCCTCTTGTTTACCTTTGTTTTTATTTCCGTGACTCTAGGAGTTGTGTCATAGAGGATCTTGCTTTGATTTATGTCTTTGAATGTTCTGCCTATGTTTTTCTCTAAGAGTTATATAGTTTCTGGTCTTACATTTAGGCCTTTAATACATTTTGAGTTTATCTTTGTGTATCNACCAGGTCCCTCTTGTTTACCTTTGTTTTTATTTCCGTGACTCTAGGAGTTGTGTCATAGAGGATCTTGCTTTGATTTATGTCTTTGAATGTTCTGCCTATGTTTTTCTCTAAGAGTTATATAGTTTCTGGTCTTACATTTAGGCCTTTAATACATTTTGAGTTTATCTTTGTGTATCGTGTTAGGAAGTGTTCTAATTTCATTCTTTTACATGTAGCTGTTCAGTTTTCCCAGCACCATTTATTGAAGAGGCTGTCTTTGCCCCTTCGTATATCCTCCTGTGTCAAAAATAAGTTTTGTGGTTTATTTCTGGACTTTCTATATTGTTCCATTGGTCTATATTTCTGTTTTTGTGTACCATACTGTCACAGTATCATAGTAACATATTTTCTTGATGACTGTAGCTTTGTAGTATGATCTGAATTCAGGAAGGTTGATTCCTCCAGCTCCATTCTTCTTTCTCAAGACTGCTTTAGCTATTCGGGGTCTTTTGTGTTTCCATATGAATTGTGAAAAATTTTGTTTCAGTTCTGTGAAAAATGCCATTGGTAATTTATAGAGATCACATTGAATCTATAGATTGCATTTGATAGTAAAGTCATTTTCACAATATTGATTCTCTCTACCCAGGAACATAGACTATCTCTCCATCTGTTCATGTCATCTTTGATTTCTTTCATCAGTGTCTTATAATTTTCTCTGTACAGTTCTTTTGTCTCCTTAGGTAAGTTTATTACTAGATATTTAATTTTTTTAGTTGCAATGGTGAATGGGATTGATTCCTTAATTTCTCTTTCTGATTTTTCTTTGTTAGTATATAGACATGCAAGTGATTTTTATGTATTGATTTTGTATCCTACAACTTTGCTAAATTTTCTCATAATTACTAAATCTAGTAATTTTCTCATACTATGTTGAGGGTTTTCTATGTACAGTGTCATGTCATCTGCAAACAGTCAGAGCTTTACTTCTTCTTTTCCAGTCTGGATTCTTTTTATTTCTTTTTCTTCTCTGATTGTTGTAGCTATGAGTTCCAGAGCTTTGTTGAATAATAGTAGGGAAAGTGGACACCCTGTCTTGTTCCTGATCTTAGGGGGAATGCTTTCAGTTTTTCACCATAGAAAATAATGTTTGCTATAAGCTTATCATATATGGCCTTGACTCTCTGTTGAGGTAAGTTCCTTCTATGCCTGTTTTGAAGAGTTTTAATCTTAAATGGGTGTTGAATTTTGTCAAAGGTTTTTAATGAATCTATTGAGATTATCATATGGTTTTTATCTTTCAGTTTGTTAATATTGTGTATCACATTGATTGATTTGAAAATAGTAAAGAATCCTTGCATTCCTGGAATAAAACCCAACTTGAGCATGGTGTATGAGCTATTTGATGTGTAAGGATTTTTGCATATATGTTGATCAGTGATATTGGCCTGTAGTTTTCTTTTTTGTGTGTTGTCTTTCTGGTTTTGGCATCAGGATGATGGTGGCCTCATAGAGTAAGTTAGAAAGTGTTCCTTCCCCAGAAATTTTTTTGAAACAGTTTTAACACATGTAAACCCATGGCTGATTCATGTCAATGTATGGCAAAAACCACTACAATATTGTAAAGTAATTAGCCTCCAATTAAAATAAATAAATTTAAAAAAAGAATTTAAAAAATAAAATAAAAGGATAGGTATTAGCTTGTCTCTAAATGTTTGACAGAAAATTCCTGTGAAGCCATCTGGTCCTGGGCTTTTGTTTTTTGGGAGATTTTTGGTCACAGCTTCAATTTCAGTGCTTATATTTGGGTTATTCATAATTTCTATTTCTTCCTGGTTCAGTCTTATAAGATTGAAATTTTATAAGAATCTGTCCATTTCTTCCAGGTTATTTTATTGACCTATAGTTGCTCATTATAGTATCTTATAATCCTTTGTATTTCTACATTGCCTGTTATAACCTCTCCTTTTTCATTTTTAATTTTGTTGATTTGATTCTTCCCTCTTTTTTCTTGATAAGCATGGCTAGAGGTTTGTCAATTTAGTTTATCTTCTCTAAGAACAAGCTTTTAGTTTTATTAATTTCTACTCTAGTTTTGTAAAATTTCTTTTACATTTATTTTTGCTTGGATCTTTATGATTTCTTTCCTTCTACTAATTTTGGGTTTCTTTTGTTCTTTTTTTTTTCCAGTTGTTTTAGGTGTAAAGTTAGGTTGTCTGTTTTCTTGTTTCTTAAGGTAGGATTGTACTGATATAAACTTCCCTCTTAGGACTGCTTTTGCTGCATCCCATAGGTTTTGAATTGTTGTGTTTTCACTGCCATTTTGTTTCTAGAAATTTTTTTATTTCCCTTTTGATTTCTTCAGTAACCACCATGTGTTTGTGTTTTCTATAGTTTTTTTTTTTTTTTCCTTCTTGTAATTGATATCTAGTCTCATAGCATTGTGGTCAGAGAAGATGTTTGATACAATTTCAACTTTCTCAAATTTATTGAGGTTTTATTTGTGATCCAAGATGTGGTCTATCCTGGAGAATGTTCCATGTGCACTTGAGGAGAAGATGTATTCTTCTATATTTGGATGGAATGTCCTGAAGATGTCAATGAGATCCATCTCATCTAAGGTATCATTTGACTTGTGTTTCCTTATTAATTTTCTGTTTTGATGATCTGTCCATTGGTGTGAGTGTGGTGATAAAGTCTCCTACTATTATTGTGTTACTGTAAATTTCTCCTTTTATGTCTGTTAGTGTTTGTCTTATGTACTGAGGTGCTCCTATGTTGGGTGCATAGATATTTAAAGTTGTTATGTCTTCCTCTTGGATTGATCCCTTGATCATTATGTGGTATCCTTCCTTATCTCTTGTAATTTTCTATATTTTAAGTTTTATTTTGTCTGACATGAGGATTGCTACTCCAGTTTTCTTTTGCTTCCCATTTGCATGGAATATATTTTTCCATTCTCTCACTTTCAGTCTATACATGTCTTGAGGTCTGAAGTGGATTTCTTGTAAACAGCATATATATGGGTCTTGTTTTTTGTATTCATACAGTCAATCTATGTATTTTGTTTGGAGCATGTAATTTCTTTACGTTTAAAGTAATTATTGATATATTTGTTCTTATTGCCATTTTCTTAATTGTTTGGGGTTGATTTTGTTCTTTTTTCTTCTTTTGTGATTCTTGACTATATAAGCCCATTTAACATTTGTTGTAAAGCTGGTAAGGTGGTACTGAATCTTCTTTAACTTTTGCTTGTCTGAAAAACTTTTTATTTCTCCATCAATTTTGAATGAGATCTTTGCCAGGTACAGTAATCTTAGTTGTAGATATGTTCCCTTCAGTACTTTAGATATATCATGCCATTGCCTTCTGGCCTGCAGAATTCCCACTGAAAGATCAGCTGTTAAGCATATAAGGTTTCCCTTGTACATTGCTTATTGCTTGTCCCTGGCTGCTTTTAATATTCTTTCTTTATGTTTAGTCTTCATTAGTTTGATTAGTACATGTCTTGGCATATTTCTCCTTGGATTTATCCTGTATGAGACTCTTTGTGCCTCTTGGACTTGGTTGACTATTTCCTTTTCCATGTTGGGGAAATTTTCAAATGCAGTCTCTTCTAAAAGTTTCTCATACCTTTTCTTTTTCTCATCTTCAGTGATCCCAATAATTTGAATGTTGATGCGTTTGATATTGTCACAGAAGTCTCTGAGACTATCCCCAGTTTTTTTCATTCTTTTTACTTTATTCTGCCCTTCAGAAGTTATTTTCACCATTTGATCTTCCAGCTCACTGATTCATTCTTCTGCCTCAGATATTCTGCTTTTGATTCCTTCTGGAGTATTTTTAATTTCAGTAATTGTGTTGTCTCTGCCTGTTTATTCCTTAATTCTTCTAGGTCTTTGTTAATTGATTCTTGCATTTTCTCCATGTTGTTTTCAAGGTTTTTGATCATTTTTACTGTAATTATTCTGAAATCTTTTTCAGGTAGTTTGCCTATTTCCTCTTCATTTGTTTTGATTTCTATATTTCTAGTTTGTTCCTTCATTTGTGTAGTATTTTTCTGCCTTTTCATTATTATATATATATTTTTTAACTTATTGTATTTGAGGTCTCCTTTTCCCAGGCTTCAAGTTTGAATTCTTTCTTCCTTTTGGTTTCTGCCCTCCTAAGGTTGGTCCAGTGGTTTGTGTAATCTTTGTATAGCGTGAGATTTGTGCTGAGTTTTTATTTGTTTGCTTCTTTTTCCTATGATGGGCAAGGTCTTAATCCTGTCTGCTGATTATTGGGTTTGTATTTTTGGTTTGTTTGTTGTTTAGATAAGGTGTCCTGCACAGGGTGTTACTGGTGGTTGGGTGATGCTGAGTCTTGTATTCCAGTGGTGTCTTTTGTGTGAGTTCCACTATTTGATACCCCCTAGGGTTAGTTCTCTCATAGACTAGGGCCTTGGAGTCAGTGCTCCCATGACAAAAGGCTCAGGGCTTGATTTCTGGTCAGGAATGAAGATTCCACAAGTGGTATGTTATGGCATTAAGTGAGATTACAACAAATAGCCAAAAATGAGAAACCAAAGACCCTAGACCAATGGTAGTTACAAATTTAGGCAAATAATAATTAAAATAATGAAATATACACATATACATATATACCCAGGAACCAAGTCAAAACAATCTAACAAAAATAAAGTACAATAGATTGACTCAAGGAACAAAGGAAATCAAAAGTTATATTTACCAGTTAAGAACAAAGCTAACTAAAGCACAAACTGGAAAACAAAACTAAAGCAAGATGCCAAGTGGGGAATAATACTGACAAATATGTTGAGAGGAAAGGAAGGAAAGAAAAGAAAGAAAGAATAATATGTGAGGTTAAATAGAGGTAGATGAAGAAGATTTATATACATTGAAGATTAACTGCCGGAGAAGGCAATGGGACCCCACTCCAGTACTCTTGCCTGGAAAGTCCCATGGAGGGAGGAGCTGCAGTCCATGGGGTCGCTAAGAGTCGGCACGAATGAGCGACTTCACTTTCGCTTTTCACTTTCATGCATTGGAGAAGGCAATGGCACCCCACTCCAGTATTCTTGCCTGGAGAATCCCAGAGACAGAGGAGCCTGGTGGGCTGTCATCTATGGGGTCACACAGAGTCGGACATGACTGAAGCGACTTAGCAGTAGCAGCAAGATTAACTGCACAAGGAAAAGAACAGTAGGAAAAGCAAACAAAGAAACAAATGTAGAAAAAAAAATAGGTTTAAAAAATTAAAATTTATAAAAAAAGAGAAGAAAAAATAAAAAGCAAACTGCACAGAACTGAAAGAGCCCAATGTAGAGGCAGAGGTTTATAAAAACAATACAAAATGTGACTGAGAAAAAAAAACAAACTCAAAAACTTAATTAGATTTCATAGTGCCAATTAAATTGACAACTACGATGGAGAGGTGCCCAAAAAAATAAATAAATAAAAATAAAAAAAAACAAGAAAAAAAATCTAAAATCTACAGAACAAGTCAAAACATAATAATAAAAAGCTCTTTTCTTGAGTCACTTCTGTCAGAGTTCTTTCCCTCTCTGGGATCACAGTCCACCTCACCTCCATAGGATGCCCTCTAACAATGTGCTGATCTCTGGACCTGCTGTGAGGACAGCTCAGATTATAAGCTGGTCTACTTCTCTGTGTTCTTGCCTCCACTATTTACCACTTTCAAAACTAGTGTGGTTCTTTTTGTGGGAGTTCTCAATGACCTTTCATAGATTCCATAGACACAGAGTCTGCCTAATTGATCATATGGATTCAATCTGCAGCTTGTGTAGCTGATGGGAGGGTTTTGAGTCTTATTCCTTAGTCACACTGCCCCTGGGTTTCAGTTGTGGTTTTAGTTCCACCTCTGCAAGTGGGTTGTCCACTGGGGTTGGTTCCTGAGGCTGTCCTGGAGGATTTGGGTTTGCCCTTGTGAGGTCCAAGTGTGGAGGTGGTGCAGTTGCTTGGGTTTCAGGGGTTCTGGAAGCAACAGGTACTCAGGGGAATTGGCAGCTAGGGCAGCAGGAAATATAGTGCTGTAGAAAGGTATGGCAACTAGTCTTGGCCAATACACTTCAGTATTCTTGACTGGAGAACACTTCTCCCTGACAGAGAAGCCTAACAGGCTATAGTCCACAGGCCACAAAGATCAGGCACTACCGAAGTGACCCTGTGGACATAGGAGCAAAAAATTTTTTTGCCTGTGGCAGCTCTGCCCCAGTGAGAGATGAGTGTGAAGGTGGTGCAGCTGCTTGGCTTGTGGCGACCCTGGCAGCGCCAAGTGTTCAGGGACACTGACTGCCTCCACTGAAAGAGTTATGGCCTTATCAGAGTCTTTTTGAAACTATTGTAGCTGACAATCAGAAGGCCTCTTTGGCCAGTCTTTCTCCATAGCTCCACTGGTACAAGCACTTAGAGTGCTTTCTTATCTGGGGTCCTTCTCTGTAGTTTGGTGCATCAGTCACTTAAAGAAACACCCTGGGTAGGATCTCACTCTGTAGTTCAATGGTCAGGCATTTGATGGTCAGCCTATCTAAGATTCAGCTGCCAATGCTGGTGTGTCAGGGGAGAAAGGCTATAGTGATGGCTCCACCCCCTACGCATGACTCAGCAGTATTGCCTTGCTTTCATGGCTGCCCGGCTTTCCTCAACAGGCATTTTCCACCACAATCTCCTCTCTCACATCCCCTTGATCCATCTCTCCACAGTCAACAGCAGCCCTTGCCTGGGGATTGTTCCATAATCCCTAAACTCCACCTCCCAGCCACTGCAACTTCCAGGGAATCCTCGTCCCTGTCTGGGATATGTATGGCTGTGGCAAGGACTGTCTGATTCTCATTCCATTTAGGCTGCCAAAGATCAGTTGTTTCACTCTCAGCCTTAAATGTTTCTTCTCTGACTCAGACAATTGCCTGATATGGGGATTGTAACCCTGGTTCAGGTCCTCCACCCACCAAGGGCAGGTCCAGTCCTTCTAACACTCCTGTTTTCCCCCTTGTTCCTTCATCTTATTGAGTTTTGTGTGGGTCTGTAAGGTAGTCAGAATAGGAAAAACAAGTCCAGAATGGCAGTGGCTAAAAGACAAGGAAGGGAAAAGCCCGTGAAGAGAGAATGAAGAAAGGNAAGCAGGTATGAAAAAAATATTTGTATTATCTTTCTCCTCTTTTTAATTACATAGTGGCTATATATGTTATAAACACTTTTATTGTTTACTTTCATTTCATAAAATATGTTCTGAAGATCTTTCTATATTTGCATACTGACAATTGCCTTGATCTTTTGTTTAGGTACATGGCATTTCATTTTATGAATGTGCAATATTTCACTGAAATCATTCCCTTGTGTTGTTTCTGATCTTGTACCATTAACAATGATATGGTGATTTGTAACTTTTGCATATATATCCTTTTGGATTCTTGCAGGTACATCCAGAGGATGAATTTTCAGAGCTAGAATTTCCAGAACAGAATAAGCACATTAGTAAATTTCAACAATGTCACTCCACAGTGATTGTGTTATTCAGTATGCCCATAGTATCTTAAACTAGGTCTTCCAAGAAACAAATACCAAGATGGAGACACCATAATATTTGTATTTTATGGCAAGACAAGAAAAATTAAAACAAACATTCTTCTGCCCATTTGTACCTCCTCCCTTCCCTTTAATATGTATTGTACATCTTCATTAACCAGATCTCCTTAGGAGATAACCTGCTTTCTTAACTCTTATAAGGGATCATGATGACCCACTACTCACTCTGTATGCACAGATGTACATTGTATAAACTGTCAATTGACATATAACCCTTTGTCTCAAAAAATATATGACTATGCTTTGACCTCTAATGGGCAAAACAGTCCTTAGAGCTTTGTGAAAGATAGTCTCCTTGTTTGGCTCAAAATTCTGTTTCTTTTTTTGAACAATTGATTAGTCATTTTGTCAACAATGACATTAAGCATGAAAGGATTTTATTTAAGTAAATGTCTGAAAAGTGATAGAGAGGGAGTTAGGTAAGCCTGAAAAAGTCTTTAGATAGTAATGCAAGTGTTCTCTTAGTGAAGAGAGAGAGGGAAAGATTGAGTGGAACCATCGTAGTCAGTTATGCTGTTTAAGAAAGGTAAATCTAAAGCTAGCCAACAAAGGGCTCTCTCTTCTTGACAGAATGGGTCTACTTTAGAATCCTTGTTTGGTCTCAGTCACTGACAGATGACAGCAAGGGGAGGTCAAAAAACAGTAGTGTAGGACCCTAGGTCAACCACCTCCTTAGCTGGAAGTTTGCTCAGTGTGTAAAAACAAATACAAAGTAAAACTGAGAGGCTTAATTTTCTCTCCCAGTTGAAAATTAGGGGAGAGATTTTCCTCCCTCTCCTTTTTCTTTTAGAACATTTACCTTAGAATACTTTTAATTAGAAGTGTCTTCTGTTGTCTTTGAAATGTATGTAAATCCTTTTGAAGACTAGATAGACCTTCTGTCGGATTTATGTTCTAGGAATGAATTTTTCAACAACAGGAGAATATTTCTTTGAAATGTAAAGGTCTTGGGGGACAGCGTCCAGTTCTCCCAGTTTCTGTAGGAGAGCAGCAGCCTACTTTAGGCTACCTAAGCACCTTGTTGCAAGTTGCAAAACTGCTTCCTGTCATAAGAGATGAGAAGTTTATTTTTCCTCAGGATAAAACCAATGAGCTAACAGAGACGGTCATCCTAATTACCAGGTAAGCTTAGACGAACTGCCCTGCGCTGTGCTGTGCTGTGCTCAATCATGTCTGACTCTTTGCGACCCCATGGACTGTAGCCCACCAGTCTCCTCTGTCCATGAGATTTCCCAGGCAAGAATACTGAAGTGGGTTGCCACGTCCTCCTTCAGGGGATCTTCCCCACCTAGGGATGGAACCTGCATCTCTTGTGTCTTCTGCATTGGCAAATGAATTCTTTACTACTGTACAACCTGAGAAGACCCTGGAATGAAGTGCATGTGACAAATAGTGTTGTTCAATCCTCTTACTTGAGAAGTAGTTTTTATTTATCTTGAAAACATGTATACGATGGTGTGTACCTGCTTGGATATATATACAAGGGAGTGAGGTTTCTTTCTGCATTTGCAAATTCTTAGTGAATTTCCTGTAATGCCCATTGCATTCTGGTTTAATGTTTGTTCTGATAATAACATTACTGGAATTTACCATTTACCATATTACCATTATAGATAGGATTTGGGGTTGGGAGAGGATATTTCATTATATATATTTTTTAACAATGGTTGCAACCGACAGGTACTTTGGTGTTAATTCACCACTGTCTTACAACTTTCACTTGTCAAGGTACTCAGCTTTCTTGTCTTCAAATGGACATAACTTCACTCATTTATTCATCAGTATCATTGTGTGGTAAGAAGAGGCTAAATGAANGAGGATATTTCATTATATATATTTTTTAACAATGGTTGCAACCGACAGGTACTTTGGTGTTAATTCACCACTGTCTTACAACTTTCACTTGTCAAGGTACTCAGCTTTCTTGTCTTCAAATGGACATAACTTCACTCATTTATTCATCAGTATCATTGTGTGGTAAGAAGAGGCTAAATGAAGTCTGAAAAGAATAAAACTTTGAAAATATAAGCACTATGTGTGTATAAGTTTATAAATTTTTACTTTTATCAGCACTAGTTGAAAGCATCACTTTGGAGACATTTATGATTTATTATTACCAAATGCTTAGAAAAGCATAAAATATACTGGAAAGATTTATATACCATAAATAAATTTGGCAAATTATGTTTACTGCATGGTCCAGAAAAGCACTTTTTAGCACTTCAATTTAACATGAATGGAATTTGCATGAATAGATGAGGAAAAACATTGAGTCCTTAGTAGCAGAGAAATACAGGGAGAAATATTAGAGGTTTTAAGCAGTAAAAGGGCTTTGCATGAATTAATAAATAAGCTACTTGGTAATGATAATTATAACATTCATCTCTACCTTTGTATGATATAAATATATCTTGGAAAAGCAAATAGACATAAGGTGGGGAAACATATTAATATAACATATCACATAATAGCTCTTAGTTGAAGGACTGCACTCACTTTAAATAGGACAAGGTGAAAATTATGAATTCCATAACTGAAAGATTTCTCTTCTTCCATTCTTTCTAATATCCTTGCTGAAACCCAATTGTGACATAATACATTATTTCTTTTGTTGAACTGACTTTCTTCATTCTGTCATTCTTAAGCTATCTTTAAAGAAAACCGTCTTTAGTGATGTAGGCATCGTAGCTTTGGCAAAACCTCATTCACTTGTAATATGAGCATTGTGCCAGGCAAACACCATTTAGATACTACCATTGTTAGGCTCAACAATCAATGAAACAAAACACTTAATCTAAAATAGAGGCACTTAAATACATATTCACAGTGGAAAATTCTCTATTCAAATTACTTAACAAACAGCTTAAAAACCAAATCCGGCACTGAATCCTATACATCTAGACTGAGATGTGTGCCATTATCTTTATGCCTTTCCTGTTGTGTTTTTCCCGTGAGGCACATTTACCTATTCTGCATTCGATCTCGGTAGCTTTATTTGACCTTTTCTTACTTTCATTTCACTCCTTCTGATTTACAAATCCCTTTCAATCTATAGCAAATGCAATGGATAAATAACACAATTTTAACTTCTCACCTCTTTATTTTAAATACACTTTCTGCAAACCGCTGGTAGTATTTATAGCAACATACCAATATTCAACTTTTCCATAAGAGATAACAGTCAATATTCACTAAAACTTTAATCTTCTCCATTCCAGACAAAGGAAAAAACTATTTTGGTTTCAACTGAGTAGGAAAAATTTAAAAGACAAGAATGTACTACAAATTCTAAGATGCTAACAACTCATTTGCCATTTAAAAATGTGGATATGGCATTAATTATCTGTATTAGAGGAGACACTTGAAATAATCAAATTATTAAGTTATTGTTTCAAAGCTCTCCCTAATTTTTTTTAAAAAGGTGTTTTAATCCTTTCCATTGAAGATGCTACATGCGTTTTTTTCACCTAGTCCAGCAGTAGATATTGACTAAAATAATCAAATGACTCTTAGTTAGCAAAATAGCTTCTGTAAAGGCACTCATGGAGAAATGTTTCAATTGTTAAAAAGAAAATAGCAGTATAATAATAACAAAAATCTTCCTAGTAGAGAAATCTACACATCAAATATAACATTTTATGTATTAATTAAGATTATATCAAATAAACTATAGATACTACATTGTATTCCAAATCTTTCCTCATTAAAAGCCTGTGGTGTCTGCTTAGCTCACTTTGGATTCTATACTTTTCATCCAAGTGCTGATGATTTTTCTCTTAAGTGGAGAAACAGGGATCCTTTGATGTTGCTTTTTTTTTTTTCCCCCCATCGGGGCAGGTTTCACTTTTTTTTTTTGTAAAATGCTTCTTCCATATTTTGTAATTGCTAAACAATTGCAATTTTTTAAAATTACAATTTTAAAAAAAGATAGCATGGCATTTATTCCCTACTCCTAACTTGTCTTTCAGTTTGAAATGTCTATGCCCACAATCCTCCTCTCTCTCTCTCTTAAAAAACTGCAGGGAAAGTCTTAGTTCTATTTGCTCCTGCTGGAAATAGACCTATTTGGTCCCAGGGCTGTTGTGTGGTAAGCTTGTCTAATTCTGTTCCTCTGTTTTGGGGAGCAGGTGTACCCACATACATATTCTTTAGTAGCAACCCTATCAGATCTCCATAAGTCAAATACTTTTGTTTTATTTCTCAACTTGTTCAGTGTCTGGGCAGAGATAAGGGGCAATATTATTGGTATACTCTAAAAGCATCATCTCAATTTATTTGCTGGATTTTCATTTAAAATATCCTGTTTGAAAAGCTCCTGTTGCCAAATATATAAAACAAGGAATATACACTTTTTTTTTTGCAGTATTAAAAAATTCTGTTTAGCTTTTCTTAATTTCAATTTTTCAGGCACATTGTGATTTAGAGTACTGTGGAGATAATTTGAAAATAAAATTTTTTTTTCAAAAAATTATGTCATTTTATTATTTAACTAGCATCTGGACATAGATTTATTAGATTCCCCAGACTGGGTTCTCACATTCTGCTTTCTCTTTTGCATTCACTTTGGCTCTATTCATTTGCTGTTAAGCTGTGGGTGAGTTTATTCCAACTAACTCAAAATAAAAAATGAAACATCTTTAAAGAATACACAATCAATTAAAATTTACCTGTTCATACAGCTAAAATAATTTTTAAATCATGTATTTAAAATAAAGATTAGCATTTAAATGCCATTTAATATCTCAATTTCTCCGCTAACTTGGAGACTCTTCTAATATTAACTTGCCATTATTATTAGACTTGACTGCCTGCTGTGAACCACCTTGAAGCACACAGAAGAATCTCACTACAGTGGCTGTTAAGTAAATGTGAACTTAAAAATAAACAAAAACTTAACAGAGGCTTAATTGCAGTCAGATGCAGTGTTAAAAAAAAAAAAAGTATTTATCCCCTATCATAAAAATATAGTTTCTCTTAAAGAAAAATCTTACCTGTATTTTAAAATATGAGCTCTGCTAAGCAGCCAAGTACTTCAGTTTAATTGTTGATTACTTTCCTTTAGGGATAAAACCAGTCTTACAGATGGGATAAATTTAGACCATCAACTACAAAAATGTAGTATAAAGATATATACTACTTGGAGTCATACACACTCATGTGTCAGCTTCTTCTGAGTCTTATAATATCGGTAGAGTTAGAACTTCATTTTGGTCTATGTTCTATGTGCTTTTGTTTTAATTGCAACTGCTAGATTTTTATTGATCACAATTTCATGTTGATGTCTTCAGTACACATGCAAAGACATACTTGAGTACATCTACAAAGACTTTGTCTTTTTCATATTACTGACTCATCTACTCACAAGTCTAATTGGTCAAGAAGTCACAGATTTGGCCAAAGGGAAATATTAATAGTCATTTCTTTCAATCCATCAGTTTACAGTTGATCAAAATGAGGCAAGAAGAGGTCAAGACACAGGTGATTTGTGATGTAACAACAATTCAATGCAATATTCCAGATGCTAAGGATATAAAACTATTACATTTTATTTACCACATGATGATCTCTCATGCCCAGATCAGAAAGCTCTTACCGTATTGGGTAGATCCCTTTCCAAAAATTATTGGACAAAGCTAAAGTCTGGGAAAATATCTTACTACCTGGTGTGTAAGATATATTAATTTGATCTTTCAGATATAGTTTCCTTTCCTTTCTTTTAAGAAAATCATCTTTCAAAAAGAACCCTTCTATACTGTTGGTGGGAATGCAAATTAGTACAGCCACTATGGAGAACAGTGTGGAGATTCATTAAAAAACTGGAAATAGAACTGCCATATAACCCAGCAATCCCACTGCTGGGCATACACACTAAGAAAACCAATTGAGAGAGACACATGTACCCCAATATTCATTGCAGCACTGTTTACAATAGCCAGGACATGGAAGCAGACTAGATGTCCATCAGCAGAAAAATGGATAAAAAGGCTGTGGTACATATACACAATGGAATATTACCCAACTATTAAAAAGAATGCATTTAAATCAGTTCTAATGAGGTGGATAAAGTGGAGCCTGTTATACAGAGCGAAGGAAGTCAGAAAGAAAAACACCAATACAGTATATTCAGTTCAGTTCAGTCGCTCAGTGGTGTCCGACTCTTTGNCTTGTACAGTCTTTTGGTACACAAAACAATACACTTCCAGATGTTCAGAAATGGAATAGTCTGGTCATAGATTGTACTTAGTTTTGACAAGATTTGTCAAAGTTATATCAATTGCCTGGAGAGCAACATATTACAGTTTGGATTGCTCTAAATCCTTACCAATCTCTGGCCATATCAGTTTTTTATCCTGTGACTCTGTTTTTTAAATAGTCTAATAAGTCATAGAATGTTATTTTGCTTTAAATTTAATTTCCTTAAGGACAAATTATGCTAAACATCCTTTTATTCATTAGAATAAATGAATTTTTTCACTCCATTCAGATCTGTTCTTCATGCCTCCCTCTCCAGCGCTATGTCCTTAGAGGCTAACTTGTACTGACTACACCTACAGACCCCCTTCCCTCCTGGGTTCCATCTCTGGGGATTACTGCTAGTGGATAGAAGAGAGACAAGGAGGGAATGGAATTAGACATTTATTCTCTATTGTCTTCCTTTGGTTATGCTACAAACTATGACCTTCCACAGAAAGGCTTCAGCTTCTACAGATTACATACTTCATATATCTATGTTCAATTTCCTACTCCTGTTGTTCCATTGCTCAGTCATGTCCAACTCTTTGGGAATCCATGGACTGCAAAATGCCAGGCTTCCCTCTCCTTCACCATCTCCTAGAGCTTTCTCAAACTCATGTCCATTGAGTCAGTGAGGCCATCCAATTCCATCTGCTATTCCCTTCTTCNCATACTTCATATATCTATGTTCAATTTCCTACTCCTGTTGTTCCATTGCTCAGTCATGTCCA
Organism: Neotragus moschatus; assembly: GCA_006410615.1. Taxonomy (NCBI): domain Eukaryota; kingdom Metazoa; phylum Chordata; class Mammalia; order Artiodactyla; family Bovidae; genus Neotragus; species Neotragus moschatus. The sequence continues at coordinate 144,295 of SJYA01000057.1, read as the reverse complement.
ACTCTTTGGGAATCCATGGACTGCAAAATGCCAGGCTTCCCTCTCCTTCACCATCTCCTAGAGCTTTCTCAAACTCATGTCCATTGAGTCAGTGAGGCCATCCAATTCCATCTGCTATTCCCTTCTTCTTCTGCCTTCAATCTTTTCCAGCATCAGGGTCTTTTCCAATAAGTCAGCTCTTCACATCAGGTGGTCAGAATATTGGAGCTTCAGCTTCAGCATCAGCCCATCTAAGGAATATTCAGCATTTAATTCTTTTAGGATTGACTGGTTTGATCTCCTTGCAGTCCAACAGGCTCTCAAGAGTATTCTTCAACTACACAGACCAAAAACATCAGCTCTTTGATATTCAGCCTTCTTCATGGTCCAACTTTCACATCCATTTCACTATTGGAAAAACTATAGTTTTGACCATTCAGATCTTTGTTGGCAAAGAAACATCTCTGTATTTAATATGCTGTCTAGGTTTATCACAGCTTTTGCTCCAAGGAGCAAGAGTCTTTTAATTTCATGGCTGCAGTCAGCATCTGGAGTGATTTTGGAGCCCAAGAAAATAAGGTTGTCACTGTTTCCATTGTTTCCCCATCTATTTGGCATGAAATGATGGGACCAGATGGAATTTTCTTTCTTACTTTTTGAAACTGAGTTTTAAGCCAGCTCTGTCACTCTCCTCTTTCACTTTCATCAAGAGGCTCTTTAGTTCCTCTTCTCTCTCTGCTGTAAGGGTGGTGTCATCTGAATATCTGAGGTTATTGATATTTCTCCCAGCAGTCTTGACTCCAGCTTGTGATTCATCCAGCCTAGCATTTCACATGATGTACTCTGCATATAAGTTAAATAATAAGGTGACAATATACAGTCTGGAAGTACTCCTTTCCCAATTTGGAACCAATCAGTTGTTCCATGTCCAGTTCTAATTGTTGGTTCTTGTCCTGCATGCAGGTTTCTCAGGAGAAAGATAAGGTGGTTTGATATTCCTATCCAATTGATGTTGGCAATTTGATCTCTGGTTTCTCTGCCTTTTCTAAATCCAGCTTGAACATCTGGAGGTTCTCAGTTCATGTATTGTTGAAGCCTGGTTTGAAGAATGTTGAGCATTACTTTGCTAGCGTGTGAGATGAGTGCAATTGTGCGGTAGTTTGAACATTCTTTGACATTGCCTTTCTTTGGGATTGGAATGAAAACTGATCTTTTCCAGTCCTGTGGCCACTGCTGAGTTACCCAAATTTGCTGACATATAGAGTGCAGCAGTTTCATAGCATCATCATTTAGGAATTGAAATAGCTCAACTGGAATNGTATTGCTGAAGCCTGGCTTGGAGAATTTTGAGCATTACTTTACTAGCGTGTGAGATGAGTGCAATTGTGCAGTAGTTTGAGCATTCTTTGGCATTGCCTTTCTTTGGGATTGGAATGAAAACTGATCTTTTCCAGTCCTGTGGCCACTGCTGAGTTACCCAAATTTGCTGACATATAGAGTGCAGCAGTTTCATAGCATCATCATTTAGGAATTGAAATAGCTCAACTGGAATTCCATCACCTCCACTAGCTTTGCTCCTACTGATGCTTCCTAAGGCTCACTTGAAGTCACACTCTAAGATGTCTAGCTGTAGGGGAGTGATCACACCATCTGGATTATCTGGCTCATTAAGATCTTTTTGTATAGTTCTTCTGTGTATTCTTGCCACCTCTTTGTAATATCTTCTGTTCTTGCTAATTCCATACCATTTCTGTCCTTTATTGTGTCCATCTTTGCGTGAAATGTTCCCTTGGTATCTCTAATTTTCTTGAAGAGATCTCTGGTCTTTCCCATTCTATTATTTTCCTCTATTTCTTTGCATTGATCACTGAGGAAGGCTTTCTTATCTCTCCTCACTATTCTTTGGAACTCAGCATTTAGATGGATATATCACTCCTTTTCCTAACAGTGTTTTGCCAAAAGAATGCACTGGTCAAGAGATAACTCTACACATGGACATCACCAGGTCAATACCAAAATCAGATTGATTATATTCTTTGCAGCCTTTTCTTCTTCTTTTCTTTTTGTTTCTGTTCTTTTCTTTGCTATTTGTAAGGCCTCTTCAGACAACCATTTTGCCTTTTTTCATTTCTTCTTATTGGAGATGGTTTCCATCACTGCCTCCTGTACATAATCCCTTGAATCTATCTGTCACTTGCACTGTATAATAACAAGGGATTTGACTTAAGTCATACCTGAATGGTCTAGTAGTTTTCCCTACTTTCAATTTAAGTCTGAATTTTGCAATAAGGAGTTCATGATCTGAACCACAGTCAGTTCCTGTTTTTTTTTTTTTTTTTTCCTGACAGTATAGAGCTTCTCCATCTTCAGCTGCAAAGAATATAATCAATCTGATTTTGGTATTGACCTGGTGATGTCCATGTGTAGAGTCATATCTTGTGTTGTTGGAAGAGGGTTTGCTATGACCAGTGCATTTTTAGGCAAAATTCTGTTAGCCTCTGCCCTGCTTCATTTTGTACTCCAAGGCCAAACTTGCCTGTTACTCCAGTATCTCTTGACTTCCTACTTTTGCGTTTCAATTTCTTAACAAATTGTTATCCCATCCAAAAAGAGTGTTATGGGAACATTGCTAGCTTTTTCATATTTTACTTTCTCTTGTGATTTTTCTCTTTTCCAAAACTATGTATATAGTTCTTTTAAGCCCTGTATATATTCAAATTTGAATGTGCTATTTCCTGCTGCAAATAAAAACAATAGGCATTACTATTTCTAAATGATACTGACCATGTGTGGGATGATAGTGTATGCATGGGGGAAATTTGAAAATTGCAAATTAAGTAAAACATATTAAGTAGAAGGGCTCTCCAGGTGGCACTAGTGGTAAAGAACCCACTTGCCAATGCAGGAGACCTAAGAGATGAGGGTTTGATCCTTGGATTGGGAAGATCCCCTGGAGGATGACATGGCACCCCACTCTAGCATTCTTTCCCAGAGAACCTATGGATAGAGAGGCCTGGAGGGTTATGGTCCATAGGTTAGCAAACAGATGGACACAACTGAAGTGACTGAAGCATGCAAAGTAAAAGTTACAGTATTTTAGCGTAGACTTCCACCAAGATCTTAAGTAATAAATGTTTGAAAACAAGTGAAAGTGTTTGTCGCTCAGTCATGTTTGACTCTTTGAGATCCCATGGACTTTAGCCCATTAGGCTTCTCTGTCCATGGAATTCTTCAGGCATCAATACTGGACTGGGTAGCCATTCTGCAATCCAGGGGATCTTCCTGACCCAGGGATCAATCCCAGGTCTCTGGCATTGCAGGCAGGTTTTTTTTTTTTTTTTTTTTTTTTTTTTAACCATCTGAGCCAAATATACTTATCACCAGGGTAGAACTCATGTTTAAGCAAATACACTATTTTAAAATATGCTATTATACTGACATATAAAGTTGTGTCTTTAGGCAGGTTGTAGTTGCTTTTAGAGTAATTTAACCTATGTTTTATAGCAACAAAATTTGAATTAATACATGTATTGTGATCTTAAAGGGCTCAAAGGTGTGTATACCAGATTTGCCTAAGGATTTTACTAGTGTCATAAATTCTATTCATTGTCTATTCACTAGCCCTAAGGTAAGGGATCTAACAATTAAAACCACTATCTTCTGAAATGATGATATTCCTCATGTGTTCTAACATATTTTAAAATTTTGTCTCAGATATTACATTCAAACCTGATTCAACTAAATATCTTTCTTTGAGGAGTCAAATAGCCTTCATAGCTGCATATAAACCAAATCATTCAGAGAGAAGGGAGGACTTACGGGGCTGAAAATTTATAAATATACAGGAAGAGTGAGAATGATGACTGTAATTTCAGTTTTAAATATATTTGAGCCTGGGGCCTAATCTTTTTTAAGTATTGGTTAAGGGAGGGACTCATCAGCTCTGTCCAGTTGCTCAGTCATGTCTGACTCTGCAACCCCATGGACTGCAGCACACCAGGCCTCCCTGTCCATCACCAACTCCTGGAGTTTACCCAAACTCATATCCATTGAATCAGTGATGCCATCCAACCATCTCATTCTTTGTTGTCCCCTATTCCTCCTGCCCTCAATCTTTCCCAGCATCAGGGTCTTTTCAAATAAGTCAGCTGTTCACATTAGGTGGCCAAAATATTGGAGTTTCAGCTTCAACATCAATCCTTCCAATGAAAATCCAGGACTTATTTCCTTTAGGATGGACTGGTTGGATCTCCTTGCAGTCCATGGGACTCTCAAGAGTCTTCTCCAACACCAAAGTTTGAAAGCATCAATTCTTCACCACTCAGCTTTCTTTAAAGTCCAACTCTTACATCCATACATGACTACTGGAAAAACCATAGCCTTGACTAGATGAATATTTGTTGGCAAAGTAATGTCTCTACTTTTTAATATGCTGTCTAGGTTGGTCACAACCTTTCTTCCAAGGAATAAGCATCTTTTAATTTCATGACTGCAATCACCATCTTCAGGGATTTTGGAGCCCCCCAAAATAAAGTCAGCCACGATTTTCACTGTTTCCCCATCTTTCGTCATGAAGTAATGGGACTGGATGCCATGATCTTAGTTCTCATAGTTATGAAAAATAAAACAAAACCAAATAGGCTTAACAACAACCTGGAGTACCAACCTGGAGCTAATTCAAGTTGAAGTTTAACAGAGTTTTATGGTAGCACTACTCTTTGCAACTCCATAGACTGTACGTAGCCCACCAGCCTCCTCTGTCAATAGAATATTTCAGGCAAGAATGTTGCAGTGGGTTGCCATTTCCTACTGCAGGGGATCTTCCTGACCCAAGGATTGAACATGTGTCTCTTGCATCTCCTGCGTTGGCAGGAAGAGTCTTTACCAGTGTGCCCCCGGGGAAGCCAGAACTGATGTACAAGTTGACAACTGAGGATATTTTCATGTGATTACCAGTTCTTCATCCTCTAGTTTACTCCGCTATCCATTTTAAGTTGGTATCATCCTCAAACACTCCTTTGATAACTATTCTAAAAGTAAATAATGAGCTTGTAATTCTAAGTCTTCTCTATATGTATGCAACAAGTAATAGTGTAGCCCATTCCTTCTCTTTGTAAACTCAGTGATACAATATCTAGTCTCTTAATTTGATTCTCTCTTTTCTGGCCACTCTTTTTTTGCTCTCTTTCCTGATTTCCCTTTCACTATCTACCTCTGAAGCATTATTCATGAGATTCAATTATTGGTTCATTTCTCTGCTCATTTGACATTTTAGTGGACTAACTTAAAGGTTCATAAGAGTGATAAGTGATACTTTATTTCAATGATTTCCAAACTGTTATTTATAATACCCCCTTATCATGGGATATTGACATGTATCTAGAATGGCTTTATAGATATATTTCATGTGGAATGTATAAAATTCATGTCCCCCCAAAGACTTGAGTTTCAACACATTCCAAGTTATCTTCTTCTCCAAAGCTGTTCTTTCCTCTTTATTACTTTGCAGTTAATAAAATCCCTATTCCATGAGTCACCCAAGCTGGAAAAGCTCATTATGATGCTCAACTCATCCATTTATTTCATCTCTCACATTCAGTCAGTCAGCACATCATTCTAATTCCATCCATGAATATCTTTGGGAGCTATCTTCTAGTTTTCATTTCCACAGTTACATCTCTTACTTTCAGGCTCATCATCCTTTTTTGGTTTGCAATACTGAGTTACTAATTTCCTTGCCTTCTATGGTTACTCATGGATATTGATACCTTCCATTATCTTTGGCATTGCTATATATGTGCCTTTCTAAAACATAAATCAAATTATATACCACTCTTACTTTAAAAGCTCTGATTACAGAATTAACCACATACCATATAGATCTGAAGAAAGGCAATGCCAAAGAATGCTCAAACTACCACACAATCGCACTCATCTCACACGCTAGTAAACTGATGCTCAAGATTCTCCAAGCCAGGCTTCAGCAAGACGTGAACCGTGAACTTCCAAATGTTCAAGTTGGTTTTAGAAAAGGCAGAGAAACCAGAGATCAAATTGCCAACATCTGCTGGATCATCAGAAAAAGCAAAAGAGTTCCAGAAAAACATCTATTTCTGCTTTATTGACTATGCCAAAGCATTTGACTGTGCAGATCACAACAAACTGTGGAAAATTCTGAAAGAGATGGGAATACCAGACCACCTGACCTGCCTCTTGAGAAATCT
>SJYA01000057.1:121012-136171 GCA_006410615.1 Neotragus moschatus | reverse complement strand
AAGCTGAAGCTCCAGTACTTTGGCCACCTCCAGTGAAGAGTTGACTCATTGGAAAAGACTCTGATGCTGGGAGGAATTGGGGGCAGGAGGAGAAGGGGACAACCGAGGATGAGATGGCTGGATGGCATCACTGACTCAGTGGACATGAGTCTGAATGAACTCCTGGAATTGGTGATGGACAGGGAGGCCTGGCGTGCTGGGATTCATGGGGTCGCAAAGAGTCCGACACGATTGAGAAACTGAACTGCACTGAACTGATATAGATCTGGCTTGAACAAGTATTCTTTGAAGAGGAAACATAAGAGAAAAAGTAGCTCTTCCCAAAGAAAAACACAGAAAATGTATAAGAAGCACTTTTATTAACTTTTAATGCTGTGTTGAATGCTATAGTTCTTTTTAAATCTTACATTGTTCACTTTTTAAATATTGAAGAATGTAGTATAATTTTTTTATATTCATTGTTCTCTTTATATTTTTTCCTTACACAGAATTATTCTGTGGTCACCTTCACACATACAAACACATGTATGTATTTATATATATAATTTATATATTATATATTTGCATATGTTTTAATATATTTTTATTTAAGAAACAATCTGTGAAAAAATATTTATGAATTCATAAAAAGGTATGAATTCATTAAAATTGAGTCTAAACTTTCTAATTAGATTTATTTATTTATTTATTGGAAAGAACTAACTCTTGGGGTGTACTGAAAAAATGAAAATTGTTTCTAATCAGCACTTTTCCCTTTAATGAATAGAGCCAACGAGTTGATATTAAAATGTGCATTTATAAATAGGCTTCTGCAGACATGTGACATAACACACCTGCCCGATAGCTTTAAATTGCAAATGCAGCCTTTCCTTTTCTTTTCTGTTTTGTACATATTTATAGCAGTTGATCAATTTGTTTTTCATATGTGATCAGACTTCTATTGCTTTCTGTTATTTAACATTTCCAGTGCTCTGCTTAATAGTAATATGCTGGCTAATTTTAGGTATTAATAATTGTATCAAATAAAGAAAATAGGTAGATTGCAATTCATAAATTATCATTATGCTATCTATTTAAAAAATGATTTAATTTAAAAAATGTTTTATCACTAAAGAAGTTGCTTATGCCCCTCTTTTCTTCCTGAAATGCCTTTAAAAAGTTTAGATTTGATATCTTATAGAGACAGTGTAAACTCATAAAATGTAGAATGAATATATGGACAAGTGTATGATTATGGAAAAAAAAAAAGACTATGAACAGCTTTGGTTACCATGACTCTCCTCTATTAAGGAGTGAAAGAACAACAAAATAAAAACTGTTTGCATCTTGATAATTATCAGTGAGTAGAATAAATACCTTATTGATAAAAGGCAGACCCATTGAAATTGTAAAGAATTATTCTGGAGCTTTAGTATATTTTATCTATGGAAAATATTCTAATATGAGTAACAGACACCAGACTGACAAGAACTATAGTAGAAGGACATTATTTGATCATTTATCTATTTGGAAATTAACAGGTGCTCTGGAATCAATACTGAATATTGATTTGAAGGATTGATGCTGAAGCTGAAGCTCCAATACTTTGGCCACCTGATGTGAACTGCTGACTCACTGGAAAAGACCTCACTGCTGGGAAATATTAAAGGCAGGAAAAGTGGATGACAGAGGATAACATGGTTTAATGGCATCACTGACTCAATGGACTGAGTTTCAGCAAACTCTGTGAGATGACGAAGGAGAGAGAAGCCTGACATGCTGCAATCCATGGGTTGCAAAGAGTCGGATATGACTGAGCAACTGAACATAACAAAAGAAGAAATACTGCTGGTGGTCACCATTGGCAGGACTGATATTTAAAAAATGGACAATTGAAAATGCATAATAATCAGATGCTGAATCAAGGAGTATTGAACTAAAAGAGAAAAGGAGAAAAATAGCAGTTAGACTAAAGCAATATATCTCATATTGCCTTCTAGGTTAAGTTCTCAAAGTACACATGGAGTCATTGGAGCCCTCCCAGTACAATTTTAGAAAAACTTAAAAATTTCAAGCTGTCTTGTTAGAAAAAAAACACATGGAATGCAATGGCTCCAGCTTTGGGAGGGTTGTTTCCAGAACAGAGATATATTTTAAAACATATTTATTTTGTCATACTTATCAATTTCTTACACCCAAATCTCTGTAGTCCTGGAAATATGGGTTAAGTCATTTTGCAAACATAAATGTATATCTCTACATAAACAGTGTGGTAACTGTATGACACCACATAGTCAAAAACATTGTTTAAGAGGATTTTTCGTATTATGTTGATCCTATAAATGCAATTTTCAATATTGTTTTCCAGTGAGAATGCATTTAGGTATTAAATAACCAACTTAGAATGGACATTTGAAATAAACCATACTTATATATTGGGATATGTCTACATATGAACACAGAAATTTATAGAAGGTATATTGTGTTGGTAAACATTAAATAGGAATATTTTTGAAACAGTAGTGTATTTTAGGAGCCTGAAAAAGGAATGCAGTATGCTGAATGAATGGGGCCCCTTCTAGAGAATAGAAGTGATCACAAACCACTGAAAAGGGGGACAAGACACCTACCTAGAAAGAGAGAGGAAAACAAAGAATGATGCAAGTTTCCCTTCCCCAGAGGAGATGAAGGAATGTTCATTGACAGAAGATGCCTGGATTTTAGAATAAGGAAATCAAGCCCACAAAGTTAAGGCAGCATCCAACCATGAATGCCAAGTAACAGTAATAATAACAATAATACCAAGTAGTAATTCTAAGAGATAAGAATATTGTGATAAGTTATATATATATATATTTGTTTTTGCGTATCTGTTTTGTTTTGAAGAAGTCCAAATGGAATAATTTCTTATACAGTCGAACAAGGTTATCTTCATATTTTATAGACTAAAATTAGGTACTTGACAGAATGAATGGAGTTAGTTTTACCAGTTTCATAAATGCAAGTCACTAAAATGTTGTTGCTTTTGATAGCCAAAGTTTGTTAATACAATTCCATGGTAAGAATATCTATTCTGAATTTCAGATTGCTATCAGACTGGAGGGATAAAGGACTTTAGGTGCTTGCTCAATTATTCTTTCATTAAATGGCCTAGTGCTATCAGCCTTCCATATTCATGGAGGAATAATCTGTGAATATGATGGGTGGGCTGTATTTCATCAAACTAAATATTTGTGTAAATGCAAGGAAAGAATACAATACACAGGAAGGGCCTATGTTGATGTATTAAAATCCAAGAAACATATTAAAACAATTACATGAAATAATTTATAATCATCATTCAAATATTTGAAATAAGAGTGGGAGTAACATTTTCAATAGCTCTTATTTATAATATTACAATATCAAAATAACCATGATTATAACTTTATGTTATCTAGACTTTGTTGCTTGCAAGACTATATTTATTTTAATCTTCTGTTTAAATGGTTGCTTATGTAACAATTACATATTATAATTGATTATTTACCTGGAAAAGAAGTGTGTGGCAGGGGTATAGTTTTTGATGTAGATAAAAATTCAGAATGATACTTTGGTAGTGAGTTTTTTGATATAACTATGAAGTCACATGTATTAACAAAATACATTTTACATATAGTCATTAAACAAATATATACTAAATGGTCTTAGGCATGCTTTTATATGTCTAGAATATAGCCGTGAATAAAACAAAGAAATTACTTCCCTCTTAGGATTTTAATTCTATTTCACAAAATTTTTCTAAAGCTGTATTTTTTCCACTTAAATATGCAGCATCCCATGGTATTTAATAATTATGAATTGCCAATCACTAACTAAAACAGGAAAAAGTGCAGAAATGTTATTTTTTATTGTTAACATTAACATTAAGAATGGCAATCAAAATTTGCTCTTGTAGAGTCACTCTCATTCATGTTTCTCAAAGAACTATAACATTCTAATTAATTTTACAGCACCCAAGAGAGACAGATAAGTATTATTAGTCCAATTTCTCAAATGAGGGAATTGTAACATAGAAGCTGAATTCACATTTTTTTCCTCCATACCTCAATAGCTACTGCAGAGTTTAAGCTCATGCATTTCTATGTACCTCTGTGGCACTTTTTTTATTACTCAAGATAGACACTGTTTGGAAAGTGACACAGAAGAAATATTTATGAGAATTATTTTTCTGAACAATATTATATAGCTTATGGGACCTGCCCAGAAACTTGAAGAGTTAAGGTGGACTGGCATATGCTCACTTATTCAGTCACTAAAAGATCTAAAGACAAATAAACATTTGGTACAGAGAAAATGAGACCATTTGTCCCAGGCCTTTTGATTCTATAACTTGGGTGCTTAGTCACTCAGTCGTGTCCAACTCTTTGGAATCACATGGACTGTAGCCCANAGCAAACTCTGTGAGATGACGAAGGAGAGAGAAGCCTGACATGCTGCAATCCATGGGTTGCAAAGAGTCGGATATGACTGAGCAACTGAACATAACAAAAGAAGAAATACTGCTGGTGGTCACCATTGGCAGGACTGATATTTAAAAAATGGACAATTGAAAATGCATAATAATCAGATGCTGAATCAAGGAGTATTGAACTAAAAGAGAAAAGGAGAAAAATAGCAGTTAGACTAAAGCAATATATCTCATATTGCCTTCTAGGTTAAGTTCTCAAAGTACACATGGAGTCATTGGAGCCCTCCCAGTACAATTTTAGAAAAACTTAAGAAATTTCAAGCTGTCTTGTTAGAAAAAAAACACATGGAATGCAATGGCTCCAGCTTTGGGAGGGTTGTTTCCAGAACAGAGATATATTTTAAAACATATTTATTTTGTCATACTTATCAATTTCTTACACCCAAATCTCTGTAGTCCTGGAAATATGGGTTAAGTCATTTTGCAAACATAAATGTATATCTCTTCATAAACAGTGTGGTAACTGTGTGACACCACATAGTCAAAAACATTGTTTAAGAGGATTTTTCGTATTATGTTGATCCTATAAATGCAATTTTCAATATTGTTTTCCAGTGAGAATGCATTTAGGTATTAAATAACCAACTTAGAATGGACATTTGAAATAAACCATACTTATATATTGGGATATGTCTACATATGAACACAGAAATTTATAGAAGGTATATTGTGTTGGTAAACATTAAATAGGAATATTTTTGAAACAGTAGTGTATTTTAGGAGCCTGAAAAAGGAATGCAGTATGCTGAATGAATGGGGCCCCTTCTAGAGAATAGAAGTGATCACAAACCACTGAAAAGGGGGACAAGACACCTACCTAGAAAGAGAGAGGAAAACAAAGAATGATGCAAGTTTCCCTTCCCCAGAGGAGATGAAGGAATGTTCATTGACAGAAGATGCCTGGATTTTAGAATAAGGAAATCAAGCCCACAAAGTTAAGGCAGCATCCAACCATGAATGCCAAGTAACAGTAATAATAACAATAATACCAAGTAGTAATTCTAAGAGATATAAATATTGTGATAAGTTATATATATATATATTTGTTTTTGCGTATCTGTTTTGTTTTGAAGAAGTCCAAATGGAATAATTTCTTATACAGTCGAACAAGGTTATCTTCATATTTTATAGACTAAAATTAGGTACTTGACAGAATGAATGGAGTTAGTTTTACCAGTTTCATAAATGCAAGTCACTAAAATGTTGTTGCTTTTGATAGCCAAAGTTTGTTAATACAATTCCATGGTAAGAATATCTATTCTGAATTTCAGATTGCTATCAGACTGGAGGGATAAAGGACTTTAGGTGCTTGCTCAATATTCTTTCATTAAATGGCCTAGTGCTATCAGCCTTCCATATTCATGGAGGAATAATCTGTGAATATGATGGGTGGGCTGTATTTCATCAAACTAAATATTTGTGTAAATGCAAGGAAAGAATACAATACACAGGAAGGGCCTATGTTGATGTATTAAAATCCAAGAAACATATTAAAACAATTACATGAAATAATTTATAATCATCATTCAAATATTTGAAATAAGAGTGGGAGTAACATTTTCAATAGCTCTTATTTATAATATTACAATATCAAAATAACCATGATTATAACTTTATGTTATCTAGACTTTGTTGCTTGCAAGACTATATTTATTTTAATCTTCTGTTTAAATGGTTGCTTATGTAACAATTACATATTATAATTGATTATTTACCTGGAAAAGAAGTGTGTGGCAGGGGTATAGTTTTTGATGTAGATAAAAATTCAGAATGATACTTTGGTAGTGAGTTTTTTGATATAACTATGAAGTCACATGTATTAACAAAATACATTTTACATATAGTCATTAAACAAATATATACTAAATGGTCTTAGGCATGCTTTTATATGTCTAGAATATAGCCGTGAATAAAACAAAGAAATTACTTCCCTCTTAGGATTTTAATTCTATTTCACAAAATTTTTCTAAAGCTGTATTTTTTCCACTTAAATATGCAGCATCCCATGGTATTTAATAATTATGAATTGCCAATCACTAACTAAAACAGGAAAAAGTGCAGAAATGTTATTTTTTATTGTTAACATTAACATTAAGAATGGCAATCAAAATTTGCTCTTGTAGAGTCACTCTCATTCATGTTTCTCAAAGAACTATAACATTCTAATTAATTTTACAGCACCCAAGAGAGACAGATAAGTATTATTAGTCCAATTTCTCAAATGAGGGAATTGTAACATAGAAGCTGAATTCACATTTTTTTCCTCCATACCTCAATAGCTACTGCAGAGTTTAAGCTCATGCATTTCTATGTACCTCTGTGGCACTTTTTTTATTACTCAAGATAGACACTGTTTGGAAAGTGACACAGAAGAAATATTTATGAGAATTATTTTTCTGAACAATATTATATAGCTTATGGGACCTGCCCAGAAACTTGAAGAGTTAAGGTGGACTGGCATATGCTCACTTATTCAGTCACTAAAAGATCTAAAGACAAATAAACATTTGGTACAGAGAAAATGAGACCATTTGTCCCAGGCCTTTTGATTCTATAACTTGGGTGCTTAGTCACTCAGTCGTGTCCAACTCTTTGGAATCACATGGACTGTAGCCCACCTGGCTTCTCTATTCATGGCTAGGTAGATTCCATGGATAGCGGATTCCTTACCATCTGAGNTATGCTCACTTATTCAGTCACTAAAAGATCTAAAGACAAATAAACATTTGGTACAGAGAAAATGAGACCATTTGTCCCAGGCCTTTTGATTCTATAACTTGGGTGCTTAGTCACTCAGTCGTGTCCAACTCTTTGGAATCACATGGACTGTAGCCCACCTGGCTTCTCTATTCATGGCTAGGTAGATTCCATGGATAGCGGATTCCTTACCATCTGAGCCAGGGAAGCCACTGTAACTGGGGAGACCCAAATAAAACATTAAGACAATTTCTTCAACACAACTAACCAAATGAAAGAAAAAGGAGAGAAATGAAATTTTCTCTTTATAATAAACTGACAAATTAATTATTGCTGTATCCTAAAGAATGAGTTTGTGCTCAAATACTTCAAAGTAAAGCCTGAGAATAGAAGAACTGATGCTTTCAAATTAGGGTGCTGGAGAAGGCTCTTGAGAGTCCCTTGGACAGCACAGAGATCAAACCAGTCAGTCCTAAAGAAAATCAGTACTGAATATTCATTGGAAGGACTGCTGCTGAAGCTTCAGTACTTTGGCCACCTGTTGTGAAGAGCCAGTTCACTGAAAAAAACACTGATGCTGGGAAAGATTGAGGGCAAGAGGAGAAAGAAGTGACAGAGGATGAAATAGATGGATGGCATTACTGACTCAATGGCCACGAGCTTCAGCAAACTCAGGGAGATGGTGAAGGACAGGAATGCCTGGAGTGCTGCAGTTCATGGGGTTACAAAGAGTCAGACATGATTTCGTGACTGAACTTCATAGTGTAAAAAAAAGTAACCAAATCAGTGAGTAGTCAGAGATTCTGAAACAAGACACCAGGCAGTTCAATAGAGAGGGTAAAATGAAACAACTCAAATAATGATGTTAGATTTTCTGAGATCAAAAAGATGGGGAGGTGAGGTGAGTAGAGATCAACAAAATGTAAGAAACTAATAAACATAGCTCCAGGGAGATTTAAGAATGAAGTGGTACAGGAACCTTGGTTGCCAGATTTGAGGAATGGAGCAGACAGTCACTACTCTTTGGTAAATATTCAAATAAGATACAAATATCCTTATACTCCATTATCTTTTTGAGAGGTCAAAAACAAATGCCTTTCCCCCAAACATCCTTGACACAAATCTTCCAATTTGGTCTCTCCAAGTTCCATGTAAACTAAATAAATAAGTAGCCAATGCCCATATCAGTACCTTAGAAAGTCTTTTTCCTTCCATGCAAAATGAAGAACTGGTTATGTGGATCAGTGTTCACTTCATTGGGAGTGTTTACTTTTAGGAATGCACAAACTGTATCATTTACGTATTGCTGAAGCCTGGCTTGGAGAATTTTTAGCATTACTTTACTAGCACAGTAGATGGGTGCAATTGTGCAGTAGTTTGAGCATTATTTCACATTGCCTTTTTTTGGGATTGGAATGAAAATGGACCTTTTCCAGTCCTGTTGCCACTGCTGAGTTTTCCAAATTTGCTGGCATATTGAGTGCAGCACTTTCANTACAAGCATGTGAGATGAGTGCAATTGTGTGGTAGTTTGAGCATTCTTTGGCATTGACTTTCTTTGGGATGGGAATGAAAACTGACCTTCTCCAGTCCTGTGGCCACTGCTGAGTTTTGCAAATTTGCTGGCATATTGAGTGCAACACTTTCACAGAATCATCTTTCAGGATTTGGAATAGCTCCACTGGAATGCCATCACCTCCACTAGCTTTGTTCGTGGTGATGTTTTCTAAGGCCCACCTGACTTCACATTCCAGGATGTCTGGCTCTAGATGAGTGATCACACCATCGTGATTATCCGGGTCATGAAGATCTTTTTTGTACAGTTCTTCTGTGTATTCTTGCCATCTCTTCTTAATATCTTCTGCTTCTGTTAGGTCCATATCATTTTTGTCCTTTATTGAGCCCATCTTTGCATGAAATGTTCCCTTGGTATCTCTAATTTTCTTGAAGAGATCTCTAGTCTTTCCCATTCCGTTCTTTTCTTCTATTTCTTTGCACTGATCGCTGAAGAAGGCTTTCTTATCTCTTCTTGCTCTTCTTTGGAACTCTGCATTCAGATGTTTGTATCTTTCCTTTTCTCCTTTGCTTTTCGCTTCTCTTCTTTTCACAGCTATTTTTAAGGCCACCCTAGAGAGCCCTTTTTCTTTTTTGCATTTCTTTTCCAGAAAGAAAAGGAATGTAAAAGGAATACAGAACTAATAAGCCACCAAAGGCGGCTGCGGCCAACACACTAAGCACAGGCGGCTGCAGCTGGTGCACTAAGAGTGCCTGAGAGGAGCTACCCCATGTCTGAGGTCNTTTAAGGCCACCCTAGAGAGCCCTTTTTCTTTTTTGCATTTCTTTTCCAGAAAGAAAAGGAATGTAAAAGGAATACAGAACTAATAAGCCACCAAAGGCGGCTGCGGCCAACACACTAAGCACAGGCGGCTGCAGCTGGTGCACTAAGAGTGCCTGAGAGGAGCTACCCCATGTCTGAGGTCAGGGGCAGTGGCCTAGAGTGCCAGGCTACAACGGCACATGAAGGACCGAGAAGAGCTACCTCGCGTCCTAGGCCAGGGGCGGCGCCCAAGGCCAGGGGTGGCAGCCGGAAGGAGCAACCCCATGCCTGAGGCCAGGGGCAGCTGCCAGGAGGAGCAACCCCACATTCAAGGAGCAGTGGCTGCACAGGCACAGGAGGGCCTAGAGGATCCATCCCACGTTGAAGGCCAAGAAGGGCTGCAGTGAGGAGATACCCCTAATCCAAGGTAAGGGGCAGTGGCTACGCTTTGCTGGAGCAGGCATGAAGAGATACCCAATGCCCAAGGAAAGAGAAACCCAAGTAAGATGGTAGGTGTTGCAAGAGGGTATCAGAGGGCAGACACACTGAAACCATACNCCAACCAGTCCATTCTGAAGGAGATGGGCTCTGAGTGTTCATTGGAAGGACTGATGCTGAAGGTTAAACTCCAATACTTTGGCCATCTGATGTAAAGAGTTGACTCATTTGAAAAGACCCTCGTGTTGGGAAAGATTGAAAGCAGGAGGAGAAGGGGATGACAGAGGATGAGATGGTTAGATTCCATCACCAACTCAATGGACATGAGTTTGGGTAAATTCTGGGAGTTGGTGATGGAAAGGGAAGCCTGGCTTGCTGTGGTTCACAGGGTTACAAAGAGTCAGACATGACTGAGCAACTGAACTGAACTGAACTGACTGACAAACTTGAGTGCCATGTGTTAAACTGGAACTTCTGCAGGTGCAAATAATAAAATGTTGAAAATAGTTGGTGGGGAAGAATTTCTTTTAGACATTCTGAGTATTTGGAATCCTTTCCAAAAACAAAACAAAACAACCAACCAACACTTCCTTGAAAGGTAGATGTACAGGAAATACATTTACAAGTGTCAAGAAATTCGAATACAAATGTCCAGGTCNATAATAAAATGTTGAAAATAGTTGGTGGGGAAGAATTTCTTTTAGACATTCTGAGTATTTGGAATCCTTTCCAAAAACAAAACAAAACAACCAACCAACACTTCCTTGAAAGGTAGATGTACAGGAAATACATTTACAAGTGTCAAGAAATTCTAATACAAATGTCCAGGTCACTATTAAGAAGGAATTTGAAGTGGAAATACATTTTATCTTTTTGTAAATGAGAGTTCATTATCTATGATGCAAAAAGCCCATAATAATTAATTTACTGGACATATAAAATGTGCCAGATTCTTTATATTTAAGTGAAATGATAGTAAAACCTAATTTATATCATTTTTTAATTTATACTTAGCTTATATACCCATGTTATAAAAGCAGAAGCTTTCCTGTTTATCATATTTCTATATAAGTGAATTGATAGAAATATAATAAATATAGTAAGCTCCAAAAAATTAAGGTTTCCTGTGACAGAGATGGTGACAAAGACTAAAATTCTTTGCTAACCTTTAATTAGTTATAAAATAGCCTATCCTTAAGATTAATTTGAACCTACTGTGACTTATAAAATAACTGAATGTACAACCAACTCTTTAAAGGTCACAGAGAATTGAAAAGGGGTGGATGGGTAAGATGGTTAAATGTCTTTTTTTTTTTTTTTTTGGGTTTGAGTTTTTCTGCAAATCCTTAGAAAAACCTTTGCCCCAGAAAGTTGAGTAGGGATTAAGTTCTTGCAGGGGGGAAAAAAAAAGAAAAAAAAAAAAGTTTGTTCCCTTAAGATATTCTAAGGATCCCAGCTGTTGGAGTACATACTCTCTGGTTATGATTGGTATTGAAATGTCAAAGCTAAAAATCCAAAACCATTAAATTGCGTGCCTTGATCAAGCAAGCTTGTCTACACTCATTGTTCTAGATCAGCCAAGAACTGCCTGAGTTTCTTTCATTCTTTTGGCTGAGTAGACACCTCCCCCTGCCCTTCAGTTGTATAGTTTATGTTGTTTTCCCCAAAGAAAGTCAGTCGTTTTTTCCCTGTTATACTTATTTATCAAACCTTTACTTATAAAACTCTTATGTGTTAACTTTAAAGAGAATGAGGAAAAGAAATATGACCACAGAATTGATCAAATGAGAATACTTTGACTTTATGTATCTAGATGTCTCAGAGGAGAAACACATATAAACAAAACATTTTAATATTGATTCATAAAGTAGTTTATAAAGGATAGCAAACTCATATATATATACATCCCTGTGGTACAGATGTATGTATCTACAGATCTATAGATACATATATATACAGAGAATTAATAGCATGCTAGGCAGGCCTTGATTGAGAAGGAAATGGCAATCCACTCCAGTATTCTTGCCTGGAGAACCCCATGGACAGAGGAGCCTGGCAGGCTGTAGTCCATGGGGTCACAAAAATTGGACATGACTTAGCGAGAAAACCATTACCACCACCAGGCAGGCCTTGAATGCTATTTCAGTTCTGTTCAATTCAGTCTCTCAGTCGTGTCTGACTCTTCGAGACGCCATGGACTGCAGCACACAAGGCCTCACTGTCTATCACCAACTCCTGGAGTTTACCCAAACTCGCGTCCATTGAGTTGGTGATGCCATCCCACCATCTCATCCTCTGTCTTTCCCTTCTCCTCTTGCCCTCAATCTTTCCCAGCATCAAGGTCTTTTCAAATAAGTCAGCTCTTTGCATCACGTGGCCAAAGTATTGGAGTTTCAGCTTCAGCATCATATTCAGGGCTCATCTTCTTTAGGATGGATTGGTTGGATCTCCTTGTAGTTCAAGGGACTCTCAAGAGTCTTCTCCAGCACCACAGTTCAAAATCACCAATTCTTTGGCACTCAGCTTTCTTTACAGTCCAACTCTCACATCCATACATGACTACTGAAAAAAACCTAGCCTTGACTAGATGGACCTTTGTTGACAAAGTAATGTCTCTGCTTAATATGTTGTCTAGGTTGGTCGTAACTTTCCTTCCAAAGAGTAAGGATCTTTTAATTTCATGGCTGCATTCACCATCTGCAGTGATTTTGGAGCCCCCCAAAATAAANACTCAGCTTTCTTTACAGTCCAACTATCACATCCATACATGACTACTGAAAAAAACCTAGCCTTGACTAGATGGACCTTTGTTGACAAAGTAATGTCTCTGCTTAATATGTTGTCTAGGTTGGTCGTAACTTTCCTTCCAAAGAGTAAGGATCTTTTAATTTCATGGCTGCATTCACCATCTGCAGTGATTTTGGAGCCCCCCAAAATAAAGTCTGTCATTGTTTCCACTGTTTTCCCATTTTTTCCCAAGACGTGATGAGACCAGATGCCATGATGTTAGTTTTCTGAATGTTGAGCTTTAAGCCAACTTTTTCCACTCTCCTCTTTCACTTTCATCAAGAGGTTCTTTAGTTCTTCTTCACTTTCTGCCATAAGGGTGGTGTCATCTGCATATCTGAAGTTATTGATATTTCTCCTGGCAATCCTGACTCCAGCTTGTGCTTCATCCACCTCAGTGTTTCTCATGATGTACTCTGCACATAAGTTAAATAAGCAGGGTGACAATATACAGCTTTGATGTACTCCTTTTCCTATTTGGAACCAATCTGTTGTTCCATGTCCAGTTCTAATTGTTACTTCCTTGCATACAGATTTCTCAAGAGCCAGGTCAGGTGGTCTGGTATTTCCATCTTCTTAAGGATTTTCCACAGTTTATTGAGATCCACACAGCCAAAGGCTTTGGCATATTCAATAAAGCAGAAACAGATATTTTTCTGGAACTCTCTTGCTTTTTTGCTGATCGAGCAGATGTTGGCAATTTGATCTCTGGTTTCTCTGCCTTTTCTAAAACCAGCTTGAACATCTGGAAGTTCATGATTCACGTATTGCTGAAACCTGGCTTGGAGAATTTGGGGCATTTCTTTGCTAGTGTGTGAGATGAGTGCAACTGTGTGGTGGTTTGAGCATTCTTTGGCATTGCCTTTCTTTGAGATTGTAATGAAAACTGTACTTTTCCACATGGCCACTGCTGAGTTTTCCAAATTTGCTGGTCTATTGAGTATAGCACTTTCACAGCATCGTCCTTTACGATTTGAAATAGCTCAACTGGAATTCCATCACCTCCACTAGCTTTGTATTAATGCTATTTACATGGGATATATATATTAGTCTTGATTCTTCAGTAGACTAGTGTGTTTTATACTTTTAAAAATTTGGTCATGACAGGCAGTCTGGTTTACAATAAAAAAAAAAAGAAAAAGAAAAAAGACTTGTTTGCTGATTCATCCCAATGATGTCTGAAGACTGTTTTTCCCCCATTCTATAACAGGCAAGCAAATTGTCTGAAACGTATGGCACACATTATTAATTATCCAAAACAGAAAATTTGCATGAAATCAACTTCACTCTTTCTCTCTGCTGTCCTATAAACCAGTGCGCTTTAATGTGCGCAACCTGGGGAGTTTGTTAAACTGAAAATTATAATTCAGAGAGTACTGGGTTGGCCATGAGATTCTCTGGGTTTGGTTTAGTCATTGAGTTATGTCTGAGCCTTTGTGGTCCCATGGACTGTAGCCCACCAGGCTCATCTGCACATGGGATTTCACAAGCAAGAATACTAGAGTGAGTTTCCATTTCCTTCTCCAGGGGATCTTCCTGAACCAGGGATCAAACCACATTTTCTGCATCTCTGGATTGCCAGGCAAATTCTTTATCATTGAACCACCTGGAAAACCACAAACTCCTATGTGCTGCTGCTGCTGTTGTGTAGATCACACTTTGAAGAATGAGGCTGTAAGTTGTGTTTCAAAGAATTCTTTCCTCTTCCTGTATATAACCCTGTGTGGACTTCACTGTTTTCTCTTTGGCTGTAGATTTTTAAAACTCTGCTGCTGCTGCTAAGACACTTCAGTCATGTTTGACTGTTGCAAGTCTATGGACTGTAGCCTGGTAGGTTCCTCTCTGCCTCGTGTTCTCCAGGCAAGAATATTGGAGTGGGTTGCCATGCCCTCTTCCAGGGGATCTTCCCCAACCAGGTATCGAATATGTGTCTCCTGTGGCTCCTGCACTGCAGACAAATTCTTTACTGCTGAGCCACCAGGGAAGCCCAAAAAGTCTACTCAGCTAAGTTCAGTTCAGTTGCTCAGTCGTGTCCAACTCTTTGTGACCCCATGAATCTTAGTACGCCAGGCCTCGCTGTCCAACACCAATTCCCAGAGTTTACTCATACTCATGTCCATCGAGTCAGTGATGCCATCCAGCCACCTCATCCTCTGTCGTCCCCTTCTCCTCCTGCCCCCAATCCCTTCCAGCATCAGAGTCTTTTCCAATGAGTCAACTCTTCACATGAGATGGCCAAAGTACTGGAGCTTCAGCTTTAGCATCATTCTTTCCAAAGAAATCCCAGGGCCGATCTCCTTCAGAATGGACTGGTTGGATCTTCTTGTAGTCCAACAGACTCTCAAGAGTCTTCTCCAACACCACAGTTCAAAAGCATCAATTCTTCGGCGCTAACCCTTCTTCACAGCCCAACTCTCACATCCATACATGA
>SJYA01000057.1:102548-119633 GCA_006410615.1 Neotragus moschatus | reverse complement strand
GGATGTTGGCAATTTGATCTCTGGTTCCTCTGCCTTTTCTAAAACCAGCTTGAACATATGGAAGTTCATGGTTCATGTATTGTTGAAGCCTGGCTTGGAGAATTTTGACCATTACTTTACTAGCATGTGAGATAAGTGCAATTGTGTGGTAGTTTGAGCGTTCTTTGGCATTGCTTTTCTTTGGGATTGGAATGAAAACTGACCTTTTTCGGTCCTTTGGCCGCTGCTGAATTTTCCAAATTTGCTGGCATATAGAATGCAGCACTTTCACAGCATCATTTTTCAGGATCTGAAATAGCTCTACTGGAATTCTGTCACCTCTGCTAGCTTTGTTCATAGTGATGCTTTCTAAGACCCACTTGACTTCACATTCCAGGATGTCTGGCTCTAGGTGAGTGACCACACCGTTATTTTCTGGGTCATGAAAATCTTTTTTGTACAGTTCTTCTGTGTATTCCTGCTATCTCTTCTTAATATCTTCTGCTTCTGTTAGGTTCATACCATTTCTGTCCTTTATCGAGCCCATCTTTGCATGAAAAAGTCTACTAGGCTAGTTCAAAGAAATCTATCTGATTAAACTTGTCTCTCCCCAAAGCACAGCTCTTATTCAGCTTAGGTTACTGGAAGTGAGATTGTTGGGTATCAGGCTTGGTGTCATTTCCTCCAGAGTCAGAGATAATAATTCAAGGTATCATCAGCAGCAAAATACCTTGAAGATTATACAGGGAGGGAAAACAGATAGGAAAAAATAATTACTTGTGATGGCATTTTGAAATCATAATGGACTAATCCTAGTTCTGGCAAACATAACAGAGCTGGGTGGCCATTGAGGATCTGGTCTGAAACATGTTTTTGCACCACATAAAACTTGAACTTTCTGAACAATGCCAAATCACAACCTTTCAAGAACACCAGTCATTTTTGTTCAAAAATTATTAACCAATTACTAACAAATTACTGGTGCCTGTTTGTGTGTCAGCTATCCATATGTTTTTTTTTTTGATTGTGGGTTTCTCAAAATATACATTTTTTGCTATAGTCCATATTATTAAATGCTTGTGTAGATTTTATCCCTAGAATCACAGCAAATTTGTTTATGAACCCATGGAAGAAATTTAGAGTACTTCATATGAAATTTGGACTGATACCCTCAGCACAATTCATCTAAACTGCATGCTTCCACATGGACTTATTTTGATGGACATTTATGGAAGATATGATTTTCTCAGTCTCTTTGGCCATTCTAAAATATCCAACCCTGGCATACACTCCGACCACTTACTTTGTTGTTGTTCAGTCGCTCAGTCATGTGCAACTCTTTGTGACCCCAGGGACTATAACACATCAGGCTTTTCTGTCCTTCACCATCTCCTAGAACTTGCTCAAACTCATGTCCACTGAATTGGTGATGCTATCCAATCATCTCGTCCTCTGCCATCCCTTTCTCCTCCTGCCTTCAATCCTTCCCATTTACTAACATTTACCAATTTGCTTCTTCCTTCCAGGCTCTGCATCTTCTGGCCAGACTGTTAGCAACTACATAAACTGCTGTAGTTCATGAAATAACTGCTGCAGCCCTGAAATAAAAAGATGCTTGCTCCTTGGAAGAAAAATTATGACCAACCTAGATAGTATGTTAAAAAGCAGAGACATTACTTTGCCAACAAATGTCTGTTTAGTCAAGGCTATGGTTTTTTCAGTAGTCATATATGGATGTGAGAGTTGGACTATAAAGAAAGTTGAGTGCAAAATTGATGCTTTTGAATTGTGGTGTTGGAGAAGACTCTTGAGAGTCCCTTGGACTGCAAGGAAGTCCAACCAGTCCATCTAAAGGAGATCAGTCCTGGGTGTTCATTGGAAGAACAGATGCTGAAGTTGAAACTCCAATACTTTGGCCACCTGATGCGAAGAGCTGACTCATTTGAAAAGACACTGATTTCGGGAAAGATTGAAGGCAGGAGGAGAAGGGGACAACAGAGGATGAGATGGTTGGATGGCATCACCAACTCAATGGACACGAGTTTGAGTAAACTCTGGGAATTGGTGATGGACAGGGAGGCCTTGTGTGCTTCAGTTCACGGGGTTGCAAAGAGTTGGACATGACTGAGTGACTGTACTGAGTTCATGAACTTTAGTTTAAAAGTTTTGATTTCTCAATGTCATTTGGTATAGATCAGAAATGGGTCCATCAAACTGTTTGGACTCTTATTTATTCAAAATTACCAAATTGACTCATAAACTCCACATATGAACAAGTTCCAGATGCGACAAAATTATGTCTCATTCTTTTTTGTTGTGTGTGTGTTAGTCGCTCAGTTGTGTCCTACTCTTTGCATTCCAATAGAATGTAACTCACCAGGCTCCTCTGTCCATGGAATTCTCCAGGCAAGAATACTGGAGTGGGTTGACATTTCCTCCTCTAGGGGATCTTTCCAACCCAGGGATTGAACTCAGGTCTCCCTAATTGAAGGCAGACTTTACTGTCTGAGCCACCAGGGAAGCCCACCTTTGTTAAGCATCTTCCAAATCCTATTCCTATGAATTTGCCACATATGTTTTAAAGATGAAAATTGGCAAAAATCCTTAAATTCTTTATGAATGTAACATTTTTATTTCTTGGTCTTAATATAAATTTTACTGTAACCTCCCACTCAAGGTCATGCTAACTATATTCCATTTATTTACTATTCTATATTCAATCACTGAGGAAACATTTCTCCACTTAGGAATGTCTTCAGTCAAGGATGACGCTATTTCTAAAAGAGGTGCATAGTGAGATGTGTTTCACTGGAAATTTGTGGATCAGCCTATTTCCTGCTTTTCAATTATTCTGCAGTATCCTCATAACAGTTAGCAAAACTCTAATCCTTTCTGACCAATGCCTTAACTTTTACATAGGAGATATGGTAAAGCTGTAATTCAGCTGGTACTATAATTCTGCAAGTTTAAGACCAATATATGGGTCTTCAGTGATTTCTGTTCTCAGATGTGCTCTAGACTTCAGTAAGTCACAACCAACTGTTATCTCTATCATTAGGATATAATTTAAGAATTTCATTTGTCATTTATATAGTTTTGTTTATCAAATACTGTATGAAATAATTTCAGCTCCTCCATAGTAGAGGGAATCTAAGTCCCTTAGTTTCATCCTAACTCACAGAGAGTTGTTTGCTTTCACAGCACCCATTCCCCTGTACTTCCTTTCCTAGATGCACCAACAGCTTAATTTCCCATTAAGTCCTTGCGTTACACAGAAGCTGACTTCATTCCAGTTCTGGAGAAGAGCTCTGATTTTCCTTACACTATCAGTACGTTTCATCCCCCTAACAACATTCCAACTTAGTCATGGGTGGATATGTAACATAGTTTGATCATTTAGGCTGAATACAAAGATTAATATTGGAATACTGAGAAAATGATATACTCATATGAAGGTTAGAGTTGCTTGGTCATTTTTTTGTGTGTGTGCAATTAGAGAAGCGGAGTAAGAAAAAGGCTACACATAAGACAGAAGCAAGAGGAGAAATGCTCAGACAAGTGGCATCTGGAACCCAATGAGATAATGTGTGAAGATTGTTCTATCACTTTTCCTCTTTACAGTTACACCCCACACTTCCCAATCCCCACCTTAAAAAAGACATCTTACTAAGCCAATTAGAATTGGGGTTTCTATGGCATAAGAGAATAAAGATTATTACTGCTATATCCTCAGTGAGTACATGGTTCTAAGTAATCACAAGCAATAAATTCATATGCTAGTTTATCACTGAATCCTGTGGAAACTTAGAAACTTATCCTAGATTATAAACAGATATTTTGTTTTCTCTCATTCTAACTTAGCTTAATGAACAATTCTAAATACCATGTCTCCTAATTTTTTAAACTCATTTACTGTGTTTGTCATGACTTTAGTGTCAAGAACATAAAAAAATTAAACTATTTTAAGCAAAAAGAAGGAATTATAAACACATCTTATGAAAGTTTATAATAACAAATCTGATTCACGGGGTCACAAAGAGTTGGATACAACTTAGCAACTGAATAACAACCAAAAGACATAAACAGGTATTAAGAGTTAAAATGATATTACGGCTTTCTCTCCTTCATCTCTACCATCTCTCAGTTTTCCACTTTTCTTCATTGAACTTTCTCTTAACTGTGATTTATTCTTGACTGATTCAGATGGTGACTGGTTCCACTGTGTTTATAATCAGTTACTCTAGCCAGGAATTTGAACTATCTGGATTGAATGGGTTTTAGATACATGTGCACAGATGGAGCAATGGATTGGGGAAAAGTCCCACTGAAACAACATATATTAAAACGTGGGAAGAAATAGTTTGCCAAAGGAAAATGTATGTGGTGATACCTTAAATTTAAATTCTGATTGTGTTACAAACTTTTGGTGTGTATGTAGTTTAGATTATATTTTAAAAGAAAAAGAAAGGAGAGAGAGCTATTATAACATTCTCTTATTCTTTGGGTCTGTTTATCCTACTCTCTGTGTCTGATTCTGTGAGAAATACTGTACACAGAGATAAGCTTAGGAACTGACAGGATGCATTTTAAGATGAGTTCACTGGCAGCCAACTATTCACATTCCCACACCCTCCACTGTAGGGAGTTTGAGGGATTTGGGGCTGGTTAAGGATAAAAATATGACCACAAGGTGGCAGTAGTACACACAAACTGTATTGGAGTGCTTTAACAGATTTCACTCAGAATGAGATCATTTAGGAGGGCATGGCAACCCATTCTAGTATTCTTGCCTGAAGAATCCCATGAATGNCGGGAAAGATTGAAGGCAGGAGGAGAAGGGGACAACAGAGGATGAGATGGTTGGATGGCATCACCAACTCAATGGACACGAGTTTGAGTAAACTCTGGGAATTGGTGATGGACAGGGAGGCCTTGTGTGCTTCAGTTCACGGGGTTGCAAAGAGTTGGACATGACTGAGTGACTGTACTGAGTTCATGAACTTTAGTTTAAAAGTTTTGATTTCTCAATGTCATTTGGTATAGATCAGAAATGGGTCCATCAAACTGTTTGGACTCTTATTTATTCAAAATTACCAAATTGACTCATAAACTCCACATATGAACAAGTTCCAGATGCGACAAAATTATGTCTCATTCTTTTTTGTTGTGTGTGTGTTAGTCGCTCAGTTGTGTCCTACTCTTTGCATTCCAATAGAATGTAACTCACCAGGCTCCTCTGTCCATGGAATTCTCCAGGCAAGAATACTGGAGTGGGTTGACATTTCCTCCTCTAGGGGATCTTTCCAACCCAGGGATTGAACTCAGGTCTCCCTAATTGAAGGCAGACTTTACTGTCTGAGCCACCAGGGAAGCCCACCTTTGTTAAGCATCTTCCAAATCCTATTCCTATGAATTTGCCACATATGTTTTAAAGATGAAAATTGGCAAAAATCCTTAAATTCTTTATGAATGTAACATTTTTATTTCTTGGTCTTAATATAAATTTTACTGTAACCTCCCACTCAAGGTCATGCTAACTATATTCCATTTATTTACTATTCTATATTCAATCACTGAGGAAACATTTCTCCACTTAGGAATGTCTTCAGTCAAGGATGACGCTATTTCTAAAAGAGGTGCATAGTGAGATGTGTTTCACTGGAAATTTGTGGATCAGCCTATTTCCTGCTTTTCAATTATTCTGCAGTATCCTCATAACAGTTAGCAAAACTCTAATCCTTTCTGACCAATGCCTTAACTTTTACATAGGAGATATGGTAAAGCTGTAATTCAGCTGGTACTATAATTCTGCAAGTTTAAGACCAATATATGGGTCTTCAGTGATTTCTGTTCTCAGATGTGCTCTAGACTTCAGTAAGTCACAACCAACTGTTATCTCTATCATTAGGATATAATTTAAGAATTTCATTTGTCATTTATATAGTTTTGTTTATCAAATACTGTATGAAATAATTTCAGCTCCTCCATAGTAGAGGGAATCTAAGTCCCTTAGTTTCATCCTAACTCACAGAGAGTTGTTTGCTTTCACAGCACCCATTCCCCTGTACTTCCTTTCCTAGATGCACCAACAGCTTAATTTCCCATTAAGTCCTTGCGTTACACAGAAGCTGACTTCATTCCAGTTCTGGAGAAGAGCTCTGATTTTCCTTACACTATCAGTACGTTTCATCCCCCTAACAACATTCCAACTTAGTCATGGGTGGATATGTAACATAGTTTGATCATTTAGGCTGAATACAAAGATTAATATTGGAATACTGAGAAAATGATATACTCATATGAAGGTTAGAGTTGCTTGGTCATTTTTTTGTGTGTGTGCAATTAGAGAAGCGGAGTAAGAAAAAGGCTACACATAAGACAGAAGCAAGAGGAGAAATGCTCAGACAAGTGGCATCTGGAACCCAATGAGATAATGTGTGAAGATTGTTCTATCACTTTTCCTCTTTACAGTTACACCCCACACTTCCCAATCCCCACCTTAAAAAAGACATCTTACTAAGCCAATTAGAATTGGGGTTTCTATGGCATAAGAGAATAAAGATTATTACTGCTATATCCTCAGTGAGTACATGGTTCTAAGTAATCACAAGCAATAAATTCATATGCTAGTTTATCACTGAATCCTGTGGAAACTTAGAAACTTATCCTAGATTATAAACAGATATTTTGTTTTCTCTCATTCTAACTTAGCTTAATGAACAATTCTAAATACCATGTCTCCTAATTTTTTAAACTCATTTACTGTGTTTGTCATGACTTTAGTGTCAAGAACATAAAAAAATTAAACTATTTTAAGCAAAAAGAAGGAATTATAAACACATCTTATGAAAGTTTATAATAACAAATCTGATTCACGGGGTCACAAAGAGTTGGATACAACTTAGCAACTGAATAACAACCAAAAGACATAAACAGGTATTAAGAGTTAAAATGATATTACGGCTTTCTCTCCTTCATCTCTACCATCTCTCAGTTTTCCACTTTTCTTCATTGAACTTTCTCTTAACTGTGATTTATTCTTGACTGATTCAGATGGTGACTGGTTCCACTGTGTTTATAATCAGTTACTCTAGCCAGGAATTTGAACTATCTGGATTGAATGGGTTTTAGATACATGTGCACAGATGGAGCAATGGATTGGGGAAAAGTCCCACTGAAACAACATATATTAAAACGTGGGAAGAAATAGTTTGCCAAAGGAAAATGTATGTGGTGATACCTTAAATTTAAATTCTGATTGTGTTACAAACTTTTGGTGTGTATGTAGTTTAGATTATATTTTAAAAGAAAAAGAAAGGAGAGAGAGCTATTATAACATTCTCTTATTCTTTGGGTCTGTTTATCCTACTCTCTGTGTCTGATTCTGTGAGAAATACTGTACACAGAGATAAGCTTAGGAACTGACAGGATGCATTTTAAGATGAGTTCACTGGCAGCCAACTATTCACATTCCCACACCCTCCACTGTAGGGAGTTTGAGGGATTTGGGGCTGGTTAAGGATAAAAATATGACCACAAGGTGGCAGTAGTACACACAAACTGTATTGGAGTGCTTTAACAGATTTCACTCAGAATGAGATCATTTAGGAGGGCATGGCAACCCATTCTAGTATTCTTGCCTGAAGAATCCCATGAATGGAGGATCCTGGTGGATTATAGTCCATAGGGTCCAAAAAGTAGGACACACCTGAAGTGACTTAGCACACAAGCATGCTGAGGCTATGGTAGGGATATCAATATTCAGAAGAGGAGAGAGCCAGGGAACTACCTAAGAAAGGGAAGTCAGAGTGAGAACGTGTATGTCTAGATAATGTCACTATAACTGTTGTGCGGAGCTTCCAGGTCTGAGAATTCCAAAGGGAAGCAGTGACTTGGATCTCTTTATTTCTCTGCAGTTAATTTTACTATAGTTAGTGAGTATTAGGCATAGTTTCATGGGTTATACAAAACAAACAGGTTCTACATGGCTAAATGTACTTATTTGGGCTATGTTTAAAATAATTGGGTGTGTAAAAATCTGCATTCACCAGGCTTCTGAGCTAACAAGCCTTAGCATGCTGTGAAGAAGTAAACAACCTAGAAACAAATATACAGAGGACATTTTTGGCTCATTTATATAACACCCACCAAATGTCATTATGAGGAGAGTGTGTTTATGAAATGTGAAAAGCAAGGTGGAATTTTTGAATCCCACCAGATGTTTCATTAAATTCACTTGGAGCCAATTTTTTTGCAACTCCTCTACTGTATTTGGTGTAGTTGCTCATTCTTACTAATTTATTTCTTTTTAAAATCCCCTCTAATCACTTCTCTGTCATAAGTGTATGCCTTTTTGTATTTCTGTCTCCATTTTGCTGTTGTTATTGTTTTAACCTGAACATTGGAGAGAATAAAAAGCAAACATAAAATCACAATCAACTAATCTACTGAAAGAATGGAAACTAAGTATTTTCAACAAATATTTAATACCCACCATGTGCACAGCAGTAATTAAAACCCATAAAATACCTTGTTCTTATGGACATGTCAGTATAGTGGACTGCAAATGTTTAGCCTGGATTTAAATACAGGAATCAGAATATCTCTACTTACTGAGTAAATGGAGGCAATTTTTACATATATTCTAGTGTATCTCAAGTAAATAAATAACTTATCAATTAGATTAATTATATTTATTTAATATGGTCTACAGATTTTATTTTTTGGGCTCCAAAATCACTGCAGATGGTGATTGCAGCCATGAAATTAAAGATGCTTACTCCTTGGAAAAAAAGTGATGACCAACCTTGATAGCATTTTCAAAAGCAGAGACATTACTTTGCCACAAAGGTTCGTCTAGTCAAAGCTATGGTTTTTCCAGTGGTCATGTATGGATGTGAGAGTTGGACTGTGAAGAAAGCTGAGCCCCGAAGAATTGATGCATTTGAACTGTGGTGTTGGAGAAGACTCTTGAGAGTCCCTTGGACTGCAAGGAGATCCAACCAGTCCATCCTAAAGGAGATCAGTCCTGGGTGTTCTTTGGAAGAACTGATGCTAAAGCTGAAACTCCAATACTTTGGCCTCCTCATGTGAAGAGTTGACTCATTGGAAAAGACTCTGATGCTGCGAGGGATGGGGGGCAGGAGGAGAAGGGGACGACAGAGGATGAGATGGCTGGATGGCATCACTGACTCGAAGGACGTGAGTTTAAGTGAACTCTGGGAGTTGGTGATGGACAGGGAGGCCTGGCGTGCTGCAATTCATGGGACTCGCAAAGTGTCGGAAACAACTGGACTGAACTGAACTGAAATTAATTTTTATAACAATGTTTCTGGTCTTATAGTCAGAATTTAATTCTTTAATACCTCATTCTTGAATCACAATTACATTAAAATCCTTATTCTTGAAGTTATTTTTCATCTTATTTACTAAAGGCTGGAATTTACTTGAAGGTACTCCTTTAGTCACATATTATATATCCTATGATGACATGCACACATTTTCTCAATGTTTCTACAACATCCATAGTATAGTGAAACATTTATTTGTTGATGATTGTTAAATGAGGAATCAAATTTCATTTTAATGCTTTCTTGAGTTGACAGCAATAGTAATTTATCCATTATTATTATTTTTGCATAAATAAAGTTACACATTTAGGTATAATTTAATCCTTATACTCCTCTGTATTTTCTACACAAATAATAAAAATTTTTAAAATTCAAATCTAGTAGTTACTCTCTGTCATTTCCTTCTGACTGGGTCATCTGTACATTGGGATAGTTTTATTTCTAACAGAAAATTTGGCTCAATTTGGTTTAATCAATAAATAAATTCATTATTTCACATAATCAGAAAGTGAAGAGACGAGATGGACCACTCTTATGGCAAAAAGTGAAGAAGAAGTAAAGAGCCTCTTGATGAAAGTGATAGAGGAGAGTGAAAAAGTTGGCTTAAAACTCAACACTCAGAAAACTGAGCTCATGGCATCTGGTCCCATCACTTCATTGCAAATAGGTAGGGAAACAGTGGCAGACTTTATTCTGGGGGACTCCAAAACCACAGCAGATGTTGACTAGAGCCATGAAATTAAAAGATGTTTACTCTTTGGAAGGAAAGTTATGACCAACCTTGACAGTGTATTAAGAAACAGAGACATTACTTTGTCAACAAAGGCCCGTCTAGTCAAGGCTATGGCTTTTCCAGTAGTCATGTATCGATGTGAGAGTTGCACTATAAAGAAAGCTGAGTTCCAAAGAATTAAAGCTTTTGAACTGTGGTGTTGGAGAAGACTCTTGAGAGTCCCTTGGACTACAAGGAGATTCAACCAGTCCATCCTAAAAGAGATCAGCCCTGAATATTCATTGGAAGGACTGATGCTAAAGCTGAAACTCCAATACTTTGGCCACCTGATACAAAAAGCTGACTCATTTGAAAAGACCCTGATGCTGGGAAAGATTGAAGGCAGGAGGAGAAGGGATGACAGAGGATGAGATGGTAGGATGGAATCACTGACTCAATGGGCATAAGTTTGAGTGAACTCGGGAGTTGGTGATGGACAGGGAGGCCTGGTGTGCTTCAGTCCATGGGATTGCAGAGTTGTACATGACTGAGCGACTGAACTAACTGAATTGATACACAGTAGGATCAAGAATCTGGGGCCATTTTCTGCCATTTTCTAGGTTACATCTTCTTTGCTTGTAAACTTTCACTTCAGAGTAGCTTTTTCATGATCTGATTATAGCAATATTTAGGGCAACAATTTTCCTCATTTATGTACTGGGTATGTGTGTTTCTCCTTCAAATGAAGAATAAAAGCCATTCTTTCTATCTTACCAGGTCAACTCATATCATATGCCCAGCTTTTGACCAAGAACAAATGGCAGGGGAATTATTGGTCTTGGCTGACTTTTCTACCCAAATAAATGATTTCACAGTAACTGGTTTAGGAAAGTAGGACCATCCTCTCTGGAACTAGAGATAGACTGAGTAACTTGGAAGGAAGAGGGGAGAAAATTGATAATAGACAAGAGATTGGAAAAATATTGCATTAGTTTATATTACTGTGTAACAGAGTAGCATAGATTTAGTGGTTTAAAACAATATCCATTTATTATGTCACAGTTTCTGAAGATCATAAGTCTGGATAGGCATGACTGAGATCTCTGCTCAGTTCTCAAAGGGGTGATATTGAAGTATTGGCAGATTTTGTTCTCTGGATCACAGAATCCTCTTTCAAGCTCAAGGAGTTCAGCAGAATTGGTTTTGGTTGTAGGACTGAAATTCTTATTTCCCTGTTATCAGCTGGGGACTATTCTCAGCTCCTAGTCAGTTCAGTTCAGTCGCTCAATCAGGTCCAACTCTTTAAAACCCCATGGACTACAACCCCTCAGGCTTCCCTGTCCATCACCGACTCCCAGAACTTGCTCAAACTCATGCCCATCGAGTCAGTGATGCCATCCAACCATTTCCTCCTCTGTCATCCCCTTCTCCTCCTGCCTTCAATCTTTCCCAGCATCAGGGTCTTTTCAGTGAGTCAGTATTGGAGCTTCAGCTTCAGCATCAATCCTTCCAGTGAATATTCAGGACTGATTTCCTTGAGTATTTACTGGCTTTATCTCCTTGTCATCCAAAGGACTCTCAAGAGTCTTCTACAAGCACAGTTCAAAAGCATCAGTTCTTTGGCGTTCAGATTTCTTTATGGTCTGACTCTCACATCCATACGTGACCACTGGAAAAACCATAACCTTGACTAGATGGACATTTGGTGGCAAAATAATGTCTCTGCTTTTAAATATACTGTGTAGGTTGGGCATAGATTTTCTTCCAAAGAGCAAGTGTCTTTTAATTTCAGGGCTGGAGTCATCATCTGCAGTGATTTTGGAGCCCCAGAAAATAAAATCTGTCACTGTTTCAATTGTTTCCCCATCTATTTGCCATGAAGTGATCCGACTGGATGTCATGATCTTTGTTTTATGAATTCTAAGTTTAAAGCCAGCTTTTTCACTCTCCTCTTTCACTTTCATCAAGAGACTCATTAGTTATTCTTTGCTCTCTGCCATAAGGGTGTTATCATCTGCATAACTGAGATTATTGATATTTATTCCTGTAATCTTGATTCCAGCTTGAGCTTCATCCAGCCTGGCATTTTGCATGGTGTACACTGCATTTAAGCTAAATAAGCGAGTGAAAATACACAGCCTTGACATACTCTTTTCCCAGTTTATACCCAGTCCTTTGTTCCATGTCCAGTTCTAACTGTTGCTTCTTGATCTGCATACAGGTTTCTCAGGAGTCAGATGAGATGATCTGGTATTCCCATCTCCTTAAGAATTTTACACAGTTTTTGATCCACACAGTCAAAGGCTTTGGCATAGTTAATAAAGCAGAATTAGATGTTTTTCTGGAATTCTCTTTTTTTTTTTATGATCCAACAGATGTTGGCAATTTGATATCTGGTTCCTCTGCCTTTTCTAAATATGGCTTGCACATCTGGAAGTTCTTGTTTCACATACTGTTGAAGGCTAACTTGGAAAATCTTGAGCATTTCTTTGCTAGTGTGTGAGATGAATGCAATTTTGCAGTGACTTGAACATTTTCTAGGGTTGTCTTTCTTTGGGAATGGAATGAAAACTGACCTTTTCCAGTCCCATGGCCATTGCTGAGTTTTCCAAATTTGCTGGCAAATTGAGTGCAGCATGTTCACAGCATCATCTTTTAGGATTTGAAATATCTCAGCTGGAATTCCATCACTTCCACTGGCTTCATTCATAGTGATCCTTCCTAAGGCCCACTTTCCTTTGCACTACAGGGTGTCAGGCTCTAGGTGAGTGATCACACCATCATGGTTATTTGGGTGATTAAAATTTTTTTTTTGTATTTTTTTTTGTACCAGTTCCTGGTTATTACCTACATGTCTTGCAATAGTCTCCTGCAATTTAAAAGACCAACATAGAGAATCTCTCTTAGAAAGGTATTCCTTTCTACTTCTTCTGGGTTAGAGTCCCTTTTATGGGCTTATCTGACAAGGAGAGGCCCACTGAATAATTTTCTTCTCTTAAGATCAACTGTATCCTGCATGATGACATAATCATAAGGGTTGTTTTCTATTATATTCATAAATACTGCTCATAGTCAAGAAAACTAAACTATACAGTGCATTTACCTCAGAGATCAGGGGTTTGGGGGGAGGGGCGGGCATCATTCAATTCTGCTACGTTAAATATCTTTTAGAAAACACATCTGCACTATTGAAGGAAAATAAAGAAGAAATAATAGAATGATTTTCTGATTTCACAAATGTGTGACTATCTTGCCAATTATTTTCCAAACTGAAATTTGGTTAAAAACATGTAGAAATGGAGGTTATAGGTAAAATCATAGTTAAATTTGATATGTAATGCTTGAGATGTTTTCAAAGACTACTTCAAAAAATTCACTGGTAATTTTAGAAAATGAAAAAAAAAATTCCGCTGCCTGCATCTACTTGTAGGTTCTAGCTAACTTGTATCCTCTTTCTCATTTCTAAATTAATAATTTGGGAAAGTGAAAGAAACTGAAGTCGCTCAGTCGTGTCCGACTTTTTGTGACCCTGTGGACTGCAGCCCACCAGGCTCCTCCGTCCATGGGATTCTCCAAGCAAGAGTACTGGAGTTGGTCGCCGTTTCCTTCTCCAGAGGATCTTCCCAACCCAGGGATTGAACCCAGGTCTCCCACATTGCAG
Organism: Neotragus moschatus; assembly: GCA_006410615.1. Taxonomy (NCBI): domain Eukaryota; kingdom Metazoa; phylum Chordata; class Mammalia; order Artiodactyla; family Bovidae; genus Neotragus; species Neotragus moschatus. The sequence continues at coordinate 105,931 of SJYA01000057.1, read as the reverse complement.
GCAGATGCTTTAACCTCTGAGCCACCAGGGAAGCCCCAATAATTTGGGAAGACTCTAGCAAATGCATTAAATTTTAACAAATTTAAAATCTTGTATTGAATAAGAATAGACAAGACCTTGAAGAGACTTACTTCACATAGAAATCCCCATGTCAGTAACTGAGAAATGAGGCATGGAGAATAGGAAACACAGAGCCATCTAAGAAGTGAACTCTACTTCCATTCCATGGGCTACTTCCATAAGATAAGCAGAGTCCCTGTTTGTCAAAGTTCACTGTGAGAATTCTCACTTACCACTGTTTCTCTGTGTTATTACTCAAAGTGGCTGTAGGTCAATCAGATAATCCATTTAAATCTTGAATTCACATGCCAAAAAATCTCTGAATTAAACTTGTATTTGTTTTTCCTTGTCTGTCAGCTAATCTTAAGGAACTCCTCCAGAGGCCATTTGTCTGGCCTCTAGGTGGAGATATTCATGCAATAGGAGAAAGGATGATGCAGATCTGTGAGATTCCATATTTTTGCTGCTTATCATGCCTTCTAGATCTGTTTAACTTCCCAGGCGGCCCAGTGGCAATTCAGGAGATTTAGGAGACATGGATTTGATCCCTAGGTCAGGAAAATTTCCTGGAGGAGGAAATGGTAACCCATTCCAACATTCTTGCCTGGAAAATTCCATGGACAGAGGAAAATGGAGGGCTACTATGAGGTCTATCAGGTGGCAAAGAGTGAGACATCACTGATCGCCTGAGCATGATCTGTTTGGCTTCATCTCTGATTTTCACTCTGGATTCAAGATAGAGTACTGCTGGACTTTGATGTATTCAGATCATTTAGGACAGTTTTGGCTACACGGTTACTTGGTATCTCACTATAAAATGTTCCATACATATCAGCTCAGTACAGCACTGTTTTTTTTTTTTTTNCCCAGGCGGCCCAGTGGCAATTCAGGAGATTTAGGAGACATGGATTTGATCCCTAGGTCAGGAAAATTTCCTGGAGGAGGAAATGGTAACCCATTCCAACATTCTTGCCTGGAAAATTCCATGGACAGAGGAAAATGGAGGGCTACTATGAGGTCTATCAGGTGGCAAAGAGTGAGACATCACTGATCGCCTGAGCATGATCTGTTTGGCTTCATCTCTGATTTTCACTCTGGATTCAAGATAGAGTACTGCTGGACTTTGATGTATTCAGATCATTTAGGACAGTTTTGGCTACACGGTTACTTGGTATCTCACTATAAAATGTTCCATACATATCAGCTCAGTACAGCACTGTTTTTTTTTTTTTCCTTTTTTGTTGAAGTCTATAGTTTTATGATAAAGACAGCATCACCATGCTTTAGAGCTTGAGTTCTGACTTTCTTACTAAGGGTTGGTGGAGGCATCCTGTCTTTCTCTGTTCACTAAATCATATGTTCTAATCAGATCTATTTGTATAATAGTCTGAACATGCTTTGGTATTCTTTTATTTTTTTGGGGGGTATCATTGAAAAGTGATAGAAATACACATAAAAATAAATGCACTGGAGTGGTAGTTTCAAGCAGAAGATATACTATTGCTTCCAAAACCTAAAGGACTTTCTTAGAAAAAAGTAGTTAGAAGAAACTAACTAGGTTAGTTAACTTAGGTAGAAGTTAAAAGGAATAATACAGTGTCCTTTACTTGTCTGGCATACTTCAAACCTCTAGATTCCTAAAAACCAATATGACAGGCCCTAAAACCATGTCAGTTTATTTCGTATTAGACAGAGATGATGTTTCTTATCAAAGAACCCAGAAAATGTTACTTTTTGTTCACAGTACTGATATCCATAATATCATCAATAGTGCTCAGTGCTCAGTCATGTTTGGCTCTTTGAAACCCCATGGACTCTAGACCTGGTTCCTCTGTTCATAGCATTTCCCAGGCAAGAGTACTGGAGTAGGTTTCCATTTTCTGCTCCGCAGGATCTTCCCAATCCAGGGATAGAATGTGCGTTTCCTACGTCCTCGATATTGGCAGGCAAATTCTTTACCACTGGCGATATCGTCAGTAAAATGAACCAAACTGATCTATTCAGAATATCTTAATGGTCCAAATCCCTTCTGACTATATTATAACAGCTAAAAAAAATATATATATATATCTCTGGAACATGTATTACCCCCATTATTTGGAATAGCAATTTGGTTGCAAAGAGTCAGACACAACTGAGCGACTGAACAACAATGAACAAAATTTGGAAGCAAGTATAAATGACTATTAGGTGAGGCAATGGGTCCTGTGTACTCAAAATAAGATGAATTTAGTTCAGGATTCCATTTCTTACCTGTATTTGTTTCCTACTACTGCTATAACATTTTACTATGAGTTTGGTATGTTAAAATACACATTTATTATATTACAGCTTTAGAGATCAGCAGTCCATAAGTTTCACTAGGCTAAAGTCAAAGTGTCAGTAGGGCTGGTTCCTTCTCAAGGCCCTAAGGGAGAATCTGCATCCTTGCATTTTTTAGGTTCCAGTGGCCACCTTGGCTTGTGGCCCCATCCTATATCTTCAATGCAAATCACTCCAATCTCTGCTTTCACTTTTACATCCCCTCTTCTTCTGTCTAATTACTCTTTATAAGGACCATTGTTATTACATTGAGCCCACCTGGGTAATCCTCATTTCAAGACCCTTAATAATATGTGAAGTAACAGAAATAACAGGTAACCTTAACAGGTTCTAAGCATTAGGATGTAAACATATTCTGGATGCCATTATAGCAACCTACTTCCTGCTGTTAAAGTGCTCTAGTCAGTAGGCCAGCAAATTTGGAAAACTCGGCAGTGGCCATAGGGCTGGAAAAGGTCAGTTTTCATTCCAATCCTGAAGAAAGGCAATGCTAAAGAATGCTCAAATTACTGCACAACTGCACTCATCTCACATGGTAGTAAAGTAATGCTCAAAATTCTCCAAGCCAGGCTTCAGCAATATGTGAACTTCCTGATGTTCAAGCTGATTTTAGAAAAGGCAGAGGAACCAGAGATCAAATTGCCAACATCCGCTGGATCATGGAAAAAGCAAGAGAATTCCAGAAAAATATCTGTTTCTGCTTTATTAACTATGCCAAAACCTTTGACCTTGTGGATCACAATAAACTGGAAAATTCTGAAAGAGATGGGAATACCAGACCACCTGACCTGTCTCTTCAGAAACCTGTATGCAGGTCAGGAAGCAATAGTTAGAACTGGACATGGAACAACAGACTGGTCCCAAAAAGGAAAAGGAGGACGTCAAGGCTGTGAATTGTCACCTTGCTTATTTAACTTATATGCAGAGTACATCATGAGAAACGCTGGGCTGGAAGAAGCACAAGCTGGAATCAAGATTGCCAGGGGAAATGTCAATAACCT
>SJYA01000057.1:26811-102263 GCA_006410615.1 Neotragus moschatus | reverse complement strand
AAAAGCCTCTTGATGAAAGTGAAAGAGCAGAGTGAAAAAGTTGACTTACAGCTCAACATTCAGTAAACGAAGATCATGGCATATGGTCCCATTACTTCATGGGATATAGATGGGGAAACAGTGGAAACAGTGTCAGACTGTTTTTTTGGGCTCCAAAATCACTGCAGATGGTTTTTGCAACCATGAAATTAAAAGACGCTTACTCCTTGGAAGGAAAATTATGACCAACTTAGATAGCATATTCAAAAGCAGAAGCATTATTTGCCAGCAAAGGTCCGTCTAGTCAAGGCATGGTTTTTCCAGCCGTCATGTATGGATGTGAGAGTTGGACTGTGAAGAATGCTGAGTGCCAAAGAATTGATGCTTTGAACTGTGGTACTGGAGAAGACTCTTGAGAGTCCCTTGGACTGCAAGGAGATCCAACCAGTCCATTTGAAGGAGATCTGCCCTGGGTGTTCTTTGGAAGGACTGATGCTAAAGCTGAAACTCCAATACTTTGGCCACCTCATGCAAAGAGTTGACTCATTGGAAAAGACTCTGATGCTGGCAGGGATTGGGGCAGGAGGAGAAGGGGATGACAGAGGATGAGATGGTTGGATGGCGTCACTGATTCGGTGGACATGAGTTTGAGTGAACTCCGGGAGTTGGTGATGGACAGGGAGGCCTGGTGTGCTGCAGTTCATGAGGTCACAAAGAGTCAGACACGACTGAGCGACTGAACTGAACTGAACTTCCTGCTCAAACAGGGATGTCATGATAGCATGATTGCTGGGTTTGAATTTGAAATTTCCAAATCCCTTTGAAATTTCTATATATTTTTCTTTATTTTATGTACAGCTTCTGAGTAAAGGATCATAAATTTTCATGTACACTTGGACAATTGCTTCTACTCCTGCTATGGTATTGCAAAGTCTTTTCTCATGAAGATCCAACTTTGCCTTAAGTACATGAGTTCTAGGTTTGAGAACCAGCTTAGTGCTGGAAACCTGGTAATTGACCACAACTTTCCATTTGTGTCTTACTTCAGTTAGCTGATGCTCCACACTTTGATCTCTTTGCATACATTAAACAATATCTTCCTTGCCTGTCTGTCCATTTAATGTGCCTTTAAAAATACAATATCTGTGTCTTCTCCATAGGGCCTTCCCAAAGGGTCAGGCCCCCTGCCCTGTCATTTGAACCCAGATTATTTATCAAGCTAACAATTACCAAATTAGTATTTACTATAAATGGCAAATTAGCATATCAGGTTAAATGTCTAGGGTACACCTTGTGTAACCCCATCTTAAGACTCAGATTTCTACTCCTTTCTTATGTGTGCCCTGATTTTGGATAGGAGATTTGCTCAAGGTGCAAACCCTGCCTTCTCTGATGTTTTGGCACCTTGAAAATTAAGTTCTATGCCTGATTCTCATGCATGACCTTCAGAGGCAGGAGATAAAATCTTAAGTGCTGCCAAAGAATACCACTAACTCACACTTTTTTGAAAATTGTTGATAAACACACTTGAAGTATGATGAACACACTTGAAATATACAAATATACAAATAATATTTACTGAATATTTTCTATATATCACAAATATTCCATAAATGGTGGTAACATTTACAGAAATGTAATTGGAAAATGTTACAAATTAGGTCTTTTCTTCTGGCACAGAAAGTGAAAGTGAAATTCTCTCAGTCTTGTCTGACTCTTTGTGACCCCATGGACTGTAGCTTGCTAGGCTCCTTGGTCCATGGGATTCTCCAGGCCAGAATACTGGAGTGGGTAGCCTGGAGATTCCCTTCTCCATGGGATCTCCTCAACCCAGGGATCAAACCCAGGCCTTCTGCATTGCAGATGAATTCTTGAGTGTCTTAGACACCAGGGAAGCCCTCTGGTACAGAGGGAATCCATTATTTATCAGAAAATGTTTAAATCCATAAACATTTACCAGTACATTATTACTCAATATGTATTCAAAAATGAACCAGAATCTAAGTTGGAGTACAAGAAAACTTGTGATATGGCTCTTATTATTGAGATTTTAATCTAGAAAAGCATAGGAAACTCTAGGATATCACAGAATTATTATTATATGGTTATACATTCTTTTAGTCATTCTGTCATTAGTTTAATTTTATGAAATTTTATTATAAGATATATCGCATATGGGTTTACAAAACTATGGACAAATTTTTAAATGATATATGAAGAACTGTGTAAATACTACAGAATGTAGAAAGAAAACAGTTATTACCTCAGAAATCTTCCAAGTACCCCTGAATTTTTTCTGTAAGTATAACATTGAAAAGACTCTAAAGGACTTTAGGAAATCATTTGGAGTTTTAGAGACCTGCATCTGGTTAGAGATCCTCCCATTATATCACACTTCTTCCTACTAAATCCCTTTCTTAAATAATCCACTTTTACAGTATATTCTTTTGTGATTTTTTTTCATTTAATTAACATTATGTCTGGCTATTCTTCCTTGTTGCTACATGTAGCCATGTTTCATTCATTTACACTAACATAGAATAAGAATTTATTTCAGTTCATTGTTCTATTCTTTAAAAAATTAGATATGATTCAAAAGAATACCCTGGGTGAAGGCAATGGCACCCCACTCCAGTACTCTTGCCTGGAAAATCCCATGGACAGAGGAGCCTGGTAGGCTGCAGTCCTTGGGGTCACTGAGAGTTGGACATAACTCAGTGACTTCACTTTCACTTTTCACTTTCATGCATTGGAGAAGGAAATGGCAACCCACTCCAGAGTTCTTGCCTGGAGAATCCCATGGACTGTGGAGCCTGGTGAGCTGCCGTCTATGGGGTTGCACAGAGTTGGACACGACTGAAGCGACTTAGCATTTAGCAAAAGAATACCCTTATACATTAGTAGTCACAATTCATTGCCTTCCCAACGTCACTCCACTCCAGACCCTGACTATTGCTAAATATACTCTGTCTCTATGGATTTGCCTATTCTGAACATTTACCATAAGTGGAATCATGAGATTATGTGACTTCCTGTGTCTGAGTTCTTTCACTTAGCATAATTTCTCGAAGTTTACTGATGCTGTAGCATATATCAGTACTTCATTTCTTTCTACTGCTATATAACATTTGATTGGATGAATTACCATTTTTTACTTTTCGTTCATCATTTGATGGAAATTTGGATCATTTTCCCTTTTTATCAGTATGAACAATGCTCTATGAAATTTGTGTATAATTTTTGTTGAGACATATATTTCATTTTTCTCAGATATACATGTATTTGCAGAATTGCTTGCTGGGTCATATGATGAAACTACATTTAATATCAATAGGAACTGATGAAGTTTTACCTTTTCTTTTTTTTCTATATTCACTCTTTTTGAACTTTTTTCTTTTGAAAATTGCCATCTATTTCTGACATTACCTGTAATATTTTTTCCACTTTTATTGGGAAATGCCAAAGTTTTCCAAAGAAACTGTATCATTTTCCATTCCCACCAATAATGTGTGATGGTTCCAATTTCTCCACATTCTTACCAACATTGTTATATTATGTAATTTTGCTACAGCCATATCTGGGGTGTGAAGTGATATCTCTTTGTGCTTTTGATTTGTATTTACCTAACATTTAATGAAAGTGATGTTTAAATATCTTTTCATGTGCTTAATGGCCATTTATATGCCTATTCTGCAGCAATTGCTATTCAAATATACTCTCCATTTTCAATTGGGTTGTCATTTCATTAAGTGGTAAGCGTTTTTTATATAGTCTAGATATTAGTTCATTATCAAATATATAATCTGAAAATATATTCTCCTATTCTATGGATGTTTTTCACTTTTTTGACAGCACCTTTCTAAGTACAAAAGTTTATTATTTTTTATAAAGTACAGCTTTATTTTTTCTTTTTTGTTTGTAGTGTTGTATCTAAGCAACTACTCATTTATCCATGGTCATGCAGGTATGTCTATGTTTTTTCCAAGGGCTTTATAGTTTTAAAACTTATATTTGGAAATGTGATCAACTTTGTGTTAATTTTTTTATGGGCCATGAGGCAGGGGCTCATGTTCATTTTTTGGAAAATTTTTAAAGGTTTTTTTGTTTTGTTTTTTGAGGGTGGATACCCAGCTGTCCTGGAACATTTGTTGAAAAGACAAATTCCTACTAATTATCTGGGCAACTTTACTGAAAAATTACAGACCATAAGGGTAACTCTCAGCTCTTTTCATAAATCTGTATGCCTTTCTGAAACTAGTACTGCATCATCTAGATTACTATATTTCTGTCTAAAATTTGCTTTTATTTATTTATTTTTTTTTAGGTATTTTGACTTTTGGGCCCCTTGCCTTTCTATCTGAACTGCAGGATCAGCTTCTCAATTAGTGCTCCCCAAACTGCAGTTGGGATTTTAATATGAATTGTGTTGAATATGTAGATCAACATCAAAATTTTAAATCTATGAACATAGTAACTTTCCATTGATTGAGTTTTCTTTAGTTTCTTTCAACAATGTTTTGTAATTTTCAGTGTATGTTTTGTACTTCATTTGTTAAATTTGATCTTAAGTATTTTACTTCTTTTTGTTACTATTGTAAGCAGAACTGTTTCATAAATTTTCAGACTGTTCATTGCTAGTTGTAGAAATGCAATTGATTTTTTACAATAACTTTGAAGCTTGTAACAATTGATGAAATGGTTGTTAGATATAATTTCCTGCAGTCTCTTTAAGGATGTTCTGTATGCCAAGATCATATTATCTACAAATAGTTACAGTTTTACTTTTCCTTTCTACCTGGAAAACTTTTAATTCTTTTATTATTATTATTATTACTTTTTGTTAGCTATCATGACTAGAACCTCCAGTACAGTGTTTAATAGATCTATTGACAGTTGCTATTTTTGCCTTGATTCCTGATCCTATGAGAAAAATGTTCAGTCTTTTAGCATCAGTGGCACCCCACTCCAGTACTCTTGCCTGGAAAATCCCATGGATGAAGGAGCCTGGTAGGCTGCAGTCCATGGGGTCAGGAAGAGTCGGACACAACTGAGCGACTTCACTTTCACTATTCACTTTCATGCATTGGAGAAGGAAATGGCAGCCCATTCCAATGTTCTTGCCTGGAGAATCTCAGGGACGGGGGAGCCTGGCGGGCTGCTGTCTATGGGGTCGCATAGAGTAGGACACGACTGAAGCGACTTAGCAGCAGCAAGAAAACACTGGCTTCAAACTTGTCTCTAGCAACAATTTTATCTTGAAGTCTATTTTTTCTCATATTAGCGTTGCTTCAGTGCTCTGTGGTTACTATGTAGACTGCATATTTTACTGTTCTTTTACTTACAAACTATTTGTACCTTTTACTTTCAATTTATATTTGTATCATAAAATATAAAGTACGGCTCTTGCAGACAATATGTAATTGGATAAGACATCTTTAGCCATTTTCAATATCTATCTTTTTACTGATGTGTTAAATCCATACTATTACCAGGAAGGCTACACTGAATACATATGCCATGTTGCTATATATTTGTCTTTTTGACTCCCCAGTTATTCCAATATTGCTTTATTTTGTGTTAAAAATATTTTTTCTTGTATATTATGTCATTTGTCATGTCTTACTATATGTATTTGAGTGACTTTTTTAGTGCTTGCCCTGGAATTTTCCAAGTGGTCTACTCAACAATTTAAATAAAACAATCTGTTTTGGATTAATACCAACTTTATTTCAATAGAATCCAAAAATTCTGCTCCTATATAGTTCTACTCTCTTCCATGAAAGTGAAAGTCGCTCAGTCATGTCCAACTCTTTGCAACCCCATGGACTATACAGTTCATGGAATTCTCCAGGCCAGAATATTGGAGTGGATAGTCTTTCCCTTTTCCAGGGAATGTTCCCAACTCAGGGATCGAACCCAGGTCTCCCACATTGCAGATTCCCCTACTCTGTGCTACTATCATAAAATTACTATTTATATATTGTATACCTATCAATACATACTTATATTTATTGCCTTTTAAATCAGACAAGAAAAATAGTTACAAATAAAATTATTGTATATTATCTTTTATTCTTTAGATAAGTAGTGACTTTTACCAGTATTTTTTACTTCTTTTTGTGGATTTGAGTTACTTTTTGGTATCCTTTCATTTCAGTGCAAAACTTATATAGTATTTCTTTTAAAGCATGTATGCTAGGAACATATTTATCTGATAATTTCTCAATTTTTCTTTTATTTTTTGAGGGATAGTTTTGCTGAAAATAGAACTCTTGGTTATCAGTATTTTTCCTCACCACTTTGATTATATCACATTATTGTTTTCTGACTTTCTCTGGATTCTGATTAGAAACCAACTGTTCATCTTTTAGAGAATTTTACATGTTTGATACGTCATTTGTCTTTTACTCTTTTCAGTTTCACCTTGCCTTTCAATAATTTGAATATGATATCTAAGTGTGCCTCTCTGTCAATGTTTAAATTATTGGAATTCATTGAAACTCTTAGATATTTCTCATCAAAATTGAAAATATTTTGGCCATTAGTTCTTAAAATATTATTTCTGTATCTTTCTCTCCTCTTTTGGGACTCTCATTATGCATATATTTCTTTGCCTGATGATGGTCACTTAAGAAGTGCCTCCTAACCACTGGACTACCAGGGAAACACCCTAGCTTTTCCTGAAAGTGTTTTTGGACAGCTTGTTTGCCTAAACTACTACTGCTGCCTCTGACAGCTGTGATTTAAACAGTTGTTGCTGAATATTTTTGACAAGCCCTCCTCAGGAATAAACTATTTGGCCTAAGTAAGCTTTGAGTCAACCAAAAATGGGCAAGATCTGCAAATTGGGGTCTTCCTAAAACTTTCAGAGAGATTCAATAATGACAATTTTCTGAAAATTCTGCTTTTGAGAACTCTAACACCTGTTTGTCCCTGCCAGTGGCTGCTAGGGTGTTGCCTTTCAGTGTAGGGATCCTAGTTTTTGAGACTACCATGAAGTTAAGAGTAAGGAAATAGAATAGGACAAATTAATACACCACAAAGATTACTGTGTTTAAGATTCAACCTTTATTCCTGAATGTCGCATTGTTGTTAGTTTTGAAGTAATTACAAGAGTACTGAAAATGTTGATATTTACAGTTTTTTGGGTCAGTGTTCTTGTTGATTTTATGGAGCAGTGGGTTTTTGTAAGTTCTTGCTCCTCTATTTCCATTGACCCTCCTCAATTTATTTTTATATTTTAATAGTGATGGTATTCAAGTAATTTACAGTTTTAGGTTATTCTTTATTATAAAGAATGCTGTTTTGGATGTTCATGTTCATGTCTTTAAGTACATACACTCATGATTTTTTTAAGGTCACATTTGGGGCTTACCAGGTGGCACTAGTGGTAAATAATCTACAGGCCAATGCAGGAGACACAAGTGATGTGGGTTTGACCCCTGGGTCAGGAAGATCCCCTGGAGTAGGAAATGGTATCCCACTCCAGTATTCTTACCTGGAAAAACCCACAGCCAGAGAAGGCTGGGATTTACAGTCCATGGGGCTGCGAAGAGTCAGACACAACTGTGTAACAAAGCTCATGATAGACATGTTGTTGTTCAGTCATTCAGTCATGTCCAACTCTTTGTGACTTTATGGACTGCAGCATGCCAAGTTTCCCTGTCCTTCACGATCTCCTGGAGTTTGCTCGAACTCATGTTTATTGAGTCAGTGATTTCAACCAACCATTTTGTCCTCTGCAGTCCTCTTCTCCTCCTGCCTTCAAATTCCCAGCATCAGGATCTTTCCCCCTTTGTATCAGGGGGCCAAAATATTGGAGCTTCAGCTTTAGCAACAGTCCTTCCAAAGATTACTCAAGACTGATTTTCTTTAGGATTGACTAGTTCAATCTCCTTGTAGTCCAAGGGACTCTCAAAAGCCTTCTCCAACACCACAGTTTGAAGGCATCAATTCTTTGGCACTCAACCTTCTTTATGGTCCAACTCTCACATCCATACATGACTAATGGAAAAACCATAGCTTTGACTAGATGGAACTTTGTTGACAAAGTAATATTTCTGCTTCTTAATATACTAGTTTTTGTCATAACTTTTCTTCCAAGGAGCAAGAGTCTTTTAATTTCATGGCTTCAGTCACCATCAGTAGTGATTTTGGAGCCCAAGAAAAGAAAGTCTCTCACTGTTTCCGTTGTTTCTCTATCTATTTGCAATGAAGGGATGGGGCTGGATGCCATGATCTTAGTTTTCTGAATGTTTCATTTTTGAGCCAGATTCTGTCACTCTCTTCTTTCACCATCACCAAGGGTCTCTTTAGTCCCTCTTAATTTTCTGTCATAAGGATGGTGTCATCTGCACACTGTTATTTTTCCTGGTAGATTTCAAGTGTTCATCAATTTCTATTTCCCTTTCTTTCAGTCACAAGAATATAGAAGAATTCTATATTTGCTGACTCTTTGAAAATAAGTTGGACCATATCACACTTCAAGCCAAGGGGCTGTTTAAGTATAATCAATATGACTTTCAGGCAAAAGCACATAATCGTAGGCAAATAATATCTTCTCTTCTGTCACTATTATGGAAAAACACTTTTGTTTTGAAGTTAAGGTCAAAAGATCATTGCTTTCTGGATTACCTGAGTCATTTAATAAAGAATATAAGCACAAGAGGGCCTTTGTATTTCCACACAAATTTTAAAACCACTTTGTCAATTTCCTCATAAAAGCTTGAAGAAATATTGAGTAGGATATTTTGTCTCATTTTAGAGAGAACTGAGCTTTTGGCAATACTGAATCTTCCAATCCATGAACATGTAATATTTATTGATTTAGTTATTTAATTTATATTAAGATACTTTCTAATCTTTAGTATACAGCTTACATATCTTTTCTTAAATTTAGTCCTAAGGATTTTTATACTATTGTAAATAATAACTTTTATGACTATATTTTCTATTTTCTGGTTGCTATTATATAGGAATATAATTATTTTTCTATTTTTTATCTTACAATATTGTACTTATTAGTTTTAGTAGCTGCTTGAGGACTAGTTTGGATTTATTTATTCACAGTCTTGTAACCTCTTGATAAAATTATTTTACTACATCTTTTACAATATTTATGATTCTTGTTTCCTTTTCTTTCTCTAGTATTCTAGCTAGACCCTCTGATACACCGTAAAATACAATAGCTTAATAGGACATCTTAATGATCTTCTTTTATTATTAATTTTGGTATTAGCAATTATTTTTTGATAGATGTCCTTTATACGATTGAAGAAAGAGGAAGTTCCCTTCCATTCATAGTTTGCAGAGTTTTAATCATATCTATATATGCTAAATGGTGTCAAGTGTCAGGTTTTTCAGTACATATTAAAATGGTATATTGATTATTGTTATTGGTGGTGGTTTAGTCATTAAATCAAACTCTTGCGACCTCATGGACTGTAGCCCACCAGGCTCCTCTGTCCATAGGATTTTCCAGGCAAAAATAGTGGAGTGGATTGCCATTTCTTTCTCCTGGGAATCTTCCCCACCCAGGAATTCAACCCAGGAATCAAACCGAGGTCTCCTGTATTGCAGGAAGATTCTTTACCTACTGAGCTAGGAGGGAAGTCTGACATATCGGTTACTTTTTTACAATGACCTATATTGTTGGTAACATTTTAAGTGTATTCTTGTGATATAATCAATTGGTAATGATGTATTTTTCTTATTATATATTGGTGAGCTCAGTTTGCTGATATTCATTAAAGAATCTCTGCATCATCCTGTACTTGAGTAATATAGATTTTTGCTTTTCTTTTCTTTTCTTTCTTTCTTTCTTTTTTTTTTTTTTTTTGTATACTTGCCAGGTTTTAGTATCAGAGCTATTTAAGCCCTCAAAGCCAAGTTGAAAATTATTCCCTTTTCCTGTATTTTCTTAAAGATTGTATGTAAGCTTAAGTATTAAGCCAATACTTAATTCCTTAAGTATTGGATATAAGTCACCAGTTAAATCATCTGTTCTGGAGATTTCTTTGTGGAAATATATGAGTTACTTTTTGCATGATACAAACATTCTGTATCTAAAATTGTTGTGCAGATAAAACTACCTCAATACTTTAGTATATATACCTATGTCAGCAGTAATTATCTGTGTATTGAAACTACAGGTCCTTGAACTCTTCACTTATATTTGTATTAAGTTAACTATCAGCATAATAGTTACTAATTTGATGTTAAAAAGAATTTTATCTGGCTTCTTTGTGCCAGCCAAGCAAAAAATTATTCTGAATAATATGGAGTTCTGCATATAATGATATGATCATTTATGTTTATTTTTCCTGTTTGAGATTCCTAGAGCTATTTGTGGATTAGTGGCTTCCATCATTTTGGACACATTTTAAGACACTGTATCTTCATATATGTTTTGCTTTATATTGTTGTTCAGTTGCTAAATTGAGTCTGACTCTTTGCGACCCATGGACTGCAGCATGCTAGGTTTCCTTGTCTTTCACTATTACCCAGAGTTTGCTTAAACATATGTCCACTGAGTTAGTGATACTATACAACCATCTAATCCTCTGTCACCTTCTTCTCCTCTTGTCCTCAATCTTTCCCAGCATCAGGGTCTTTTCTAGTGAGTCAGTTCTTCACATCACGGGGCCAAAGTATTGGAGCTTCAACTTCAGCATCAGACCTTCAGGTGACTATTCAGGACTGATTTCTTTAGGACTGACTGGTTTGATCTCTTTGATGTTCGATGGACTCAAATGTTTTCTTCAGCACCACAACTCAAAAACATCAGTTCTTCAGCAGTCAGCTTTCTTTATGGCCAAATTCTTACATCCATACACGACTACTAGAAACACTATAGCTTTGACCATACAGACCTTTGCTGACAAGGTGATGTCTCTGCTTTTGAATATGCTGTCAGGTTTGTCATAGCTTTTCTTCCAAGGATCAAGTGTCTTTTAATTCTGTGGCTGCATTCACCATCCACACTATTTTGGAGCCCAAGAAAATAAATTCTGCTACTGTTTCCACTTATACCCATTTATTCACCATGAAATGATGGAACTGGATGCCATACTCTTAGTTTTATGAATATGTGAGTTTTAAGCCAGCTTTTTCATGCTCCTCTTTCACCCTTATCAAGAGGCTCTTTTGTTCCTCTTGGTTTCTGCCATTAGAGTGGTATCATCTTTATATATGAGATTGTTGATATTTCTTCTGGTAATCTTGATTCCAGCTTGTAAGTCATTCAGCTCAGGATTTTGCATGATGTACTCTGCATACAAGTTAAATAAGTAGGGTGAAAATATACAGCCTTCATATATTCCTTTCTCAATCTGGAGCAAGCCTATTCCATATCCAATTCTGACTGTTGCTTCTAGTCCTGCATACAAGTTTCTCAGGAGACAGGTAAAGTAGTTCGGCATTTCTGACTCTAAGAATTTTCCAGTTTGTTATGGTCTATACTATCAAAGGCTTTAGCATAGTCAATGAAGCAGAAATAGATGTTTTTTGGAGTTGTCTTGCTTTTCCTATGATCCAACAGATACTGGCAATTTGATCTCTGGTTTCTCTGCCTTTTTCAAATCCAGCTTGTACATCTGGAAGTTCTCGGTTCACCTACTGTTGAAACCTAGTTTGAAGTATTTTGAGCATTACCTTGTTAGCAGGTGAAATAAGTGCAGTTGTCTGGTAGTCTGAACATTCTTTGTCATTGCCTTTCTTTGGGGTTGGAATGAAAACGGATCTTTTCTAGTCTTGTGGCTACTGCTGAGTTTTCCAAATTTGCTTTCATATTGAGTGTAGCACTTTAACAGCATCATCTTTTAGGATTTGAAATAGCTCAGCTGGAATTCTATCACCTCCACTAGCTTTGTTTGTAGTAATGCTTCCTAAAGCCCACTTGTTCACACTCCAGAATGTCTGGCTCTAGGTGAGTGACCACACCATCATGGTTTTCCAGGTCGTTAAAGCCTTTTTTGTACAGTTCTTTTATGTATTCTTGCCACCTCATCTTAATGTCTTCTGCTTCTGTTAAGTCCTTGCCATTTATATTCTTTATTGTGCCCATCTTTACATGAAATGTTCCCTTGGTATCTCCAGTTTTATTAAAGAGATCTCTAGTCTTTCCCATTCTATTGTTTCCTTCTATTTCTTTGCATTGTTCACTTAAAAAAGCTTTCTTATCTCCCCTTGCTATTCTTTGGAACTCTGCATTCAGTTGGGTATATCTTTTCCTTTCTCACTTGCCTTTCACTTCTCTTCTTTTCTCAGCTATTTGTAAGGCCTCCTCAGACAACCACTTCTTCTTCTTGCACTTATTTTTCTTGAGGGTGGTTTTGGTCACCACCTCCTTTACAATATTATAGATCTCTGTCCATAATTATTCAGGCCCTCTGTCTACTAGTTCTAATTCCTTGAATCATTTGTCACTTTCACTGTAAAATCATAAGAGATGTTTTGTTTTATTTCTCCATTTTATAGATTCTGGAAATATTGAATTTCTAAGTCTATATTTGTTATATGTTGCAAAAAAACAGAATAATTCTCATTCAAAAATGTCCATATCTCAATCACTAGAACCTGTGAATATATTATCTCTCATGGCAAGAGACCTGGTAGAAGTAATTAAGTTTAAGGTAATTAAGAGACCTGGTAATTAAGTTTAAGGTCTTGAGATGGGAAGACCATTCTGGATTAACCAAATAATTTAATTATGGGTCTTAATTTTATTTCATGACTATTTGAAATTGAAAGACAGCAAAATAAAGAGTGTCAGAGAAATGCAACTTGAGAAGTCTCAACTCATAGTTACTGGGTTTGAAGATGTAGGGAGGGGACCATAAACCAAGGAATATGACAGCATACAGCAGATGAAAAAACAAAACAAAACAACCCAAAATCTGTTTTGCAAACAGCAAGAAAACAGGGACCTTAGTCCCATAAAAGCAAGCAACATAATGTTTGCAAAACAGTCAAATGAAGAAGAAACATTCTTCTTTAAAAAACCCAGAAATAAATGCAGCCTCTGATACCTTGAATTTACTCCAGTAACACTTTTACTGGACTTCCAACCTATAGAACTGAAAGTTAAAATCTGTGCTATGTAGGCTGATTAATTGCAATAACTTGCTATGGCAGGAAAGAAAACTAGTATGTATATACTAAGAGTAAATTTCTTTTCTTTCTTTCTTTTTTTTTTTTTTAATCATTATCTTCACATACTGAATTGGGATTGGGAACAATTTCCTTTGATTTAGTTGGTTAGTTCACCAATTTTCTTTTCAGCTATGTCTATTGACAATGGTATTCACAGTGGTATTGTTTGTTGTTGATTTTTTCCTAGAATTTTGATTTGACTTCATTTGAATCTTTAGCATTCTAAGAAAGGTTTACAATTGTTCCTTGTAGCATAATAAGTAAAATTATTTATAATATTTTCTGTAAATTCTAATATTGAAAACTATAGGTCTATTTCTATTGTCTGTTCTTTCGTTTCATTCTTTCTTATGATTCCATCTTTACATAGCTGATTTTTCGATGTAATTTGATTATTTTTCTTAAGAAACTTTTTTTCTCGGTCGAAGTTCTTCATTGCTTGGAAGAAGGATTGCTTCTGCTAACCACTTGGTGGCAATGCAAAGCAGAATAATTTTAAGTTAAATTTGCACCTTGAATTTTCTCTTACATTTTTTTTACCATGATGATGTGAGTTTTCAAATCTGCAAATAATGGAAAATTATATTACATTTATTTAATTATATAAAATTATGCAACATAAGTTTTGTCCCATTTTATATTTGGTGTCAAAGAAATTATTTTATGATATTCTTATTATTTTATAACACAGTTATGTTATGTTTATTTATTTATTTCTGACCCACAATTAAAGTGAAGGTGCTGAATTTGGATTCTGCATTTTATCAAAGGAATGTTTGATATATGACTCTGCCACTTGCACAAGTGGGTTTTTTCTTTTTCTCTGTAAAGCTTAAACATCTTTTGAAAGCCATAGTTCAAAGTTTCACAGTTTGGCAGGCATACTTTGGGCAAGAGTGCCTTCAGTGAGATCAACTTTATACCTGAATTCCAACCTTCATTCAGTATTTAGCCTGATACTTCTTTCTCGTCTTTATTCAGCTAATTTAACAAGAAGGTTCTATTTGTTATATTTTAGCTTTTTGATTACTTTCAACAGGAAGGTATGTCTGAATAATTAACCTGTCACATTCCTGGATATAATTAATTAGAACATTTTTTTGGAAGATTTGTGTTTCTGAAATTTCAATATGAATACAACAAAGTTTTGACCACTTGGAACTTATATTTCTATAACAAAAACACATAAACAAGAAAAAAATAAACTAAATAAATGTTATACAATAAAAAATGTAAAGGAACCTTGAGATCATCTAGATTAATAAATATCCTCACTCAAGAGACTGTGAGATGTTGATTAGACGTTTTAAGTTGCAACTCAAAACTCAATCCAGATCAACGTTTTTTCACTCTATCATGTTGATTTACTTCAGTTTGTTGTTTGCCACTGTTTCTAATAGAAGTATTCTGTTTCACCTTGATTATAGTTTGAGGTTCTTAAAGAGTTCCTTACAAATTCTCTGAAGAAAACATTTGCATGAGGTTTAAAAATATAAACTGCTAAAGATGTATGTTCTTTTGAGTACTACAAAGATAGTAGGACCACTTAAGTCTGTTTGATTTATTCTAATAAACTAGAGTAAGATAATAAAAGTGTAATTTTGCATAAAGTTTCAAAGGAGAAAATGAATATAGATTGGAGATCTAGTCAGTGTTATAGAAACAAACTAGAACAAGGAAGAGAAAGCACACAAGGAATTAAGAAACCATCTCTGTAAGTTATTAATTAATAAGTATTCAAAAGTGTGGGGACAGACACAAATTGAAATTTTTCTTTTTTCTCTATGAGTTGCCCATTGATTCCCTAATGAACACCTTTGCCATATGGGTCAGAATATCTTATTAGACAATTTTGCAGGATGGTCTGTTTTTTCCATAAACATTTTTTCTACCTTTCTGGCTAGATTTTTACAACTGCTGTTCTCAGTCAAACACTTGACATTTTACCACAGAACATTAAATTACCACACCTCCCACCCACACAAATGTCCTCCTTTCAAATTTCTTTTAAGAACCTCTATTCCTACAAAACTCATTACTTTGGGGAAGCCTCTCCATATTAGCAATGACCAGAGGCAAAAATTCTGTACTTTTCTAATTATTACCTAAAAGTAGTTAAATTTTATATGGACATTTAAATCTGCTTTTTTGACTGCTTGTCTGTCTGGCTGTGAAAGAAGTGTTTCTTTACTTATGTAAATAAATATATGGTAAAAATCTTAGATATCACTTATGTAGTAATAATAATTTCTTTCATCTATTTAAAAATTTCTGTCAATCACTCCATGTAATTATTTCTGTGGAGCTCCTTTATTTCTCACATCAATACTCTAAAATAAGTACTGCTATTTCCACTATTTTACAGTAAGAAAGCAGAGATTCACAAAGGTGAAGTAACCTGCTCAAGGGCATACAGGTATTAAACAACAGAGCAGAGATTTGAGCCAATACAATCTGGTCTAGAGTCGATGTGCTTCAGCATTTCTATATGGTCTTCCATTTGCTATATATACTTGGGTCAAACAAGGTCTTCTTTTGTATAGGTTTATAGTCTTTTATTTTATTATGAGTGCCCATAATTATCTTGGGTTATTTTCTGATTTTAAAAATTTATTATTATTTTTTTGCTTTAAAATGTAGGCTTTTGTAAGATAAAAACCATGTGTCTTTATTATATCTACTACACAACATCCATTATAATATGTATAAAATACCCATGAACATAATACACAGTCACATACATACACATATATGTCACAGTTTGTACATTTGGATACTTTACTATTTATAACATTTTGGTTTAACTTTCTCTTTGTATGTCATAAAATCAAATAAGCATTCCATATCATTAAATGTTATTAAAAGCCTAAACATGATTTAAAAGTCTTCTTAGGTGTTCATCACATGAGCGTTTTATGCAACCATCAATTCACATTTCTTCATTTCACTACAACTGAAAAATACTTCAATGTTTATATTCAGTCATTGTTCATATTCTACCTAGGGAAACTTTCATATACCATTTATTTTTGTATGCCTATAATCTCCTTCAAAAATGTTATTTCCTTTTGCTTCTAATGACTTATTACCATAAAATGTTGAAAGACTTTCCACAAGATTTAGAATATACCATCTGCAAGCAGAAAGGAGACTTGGTCTAGTAGATTATACCCTCATATATTGTAGGGTGCTTAAGTATAAAAGCCCAGTTTGATCAGATTGAAACAACATTTATCCATAGTCTATATTCTAGTCTAGAACAGCCTTTCATGATTAATTTAAACCTTGTGTGCTGCCTGAAATATTGTCTTGCTCAATTTATTTCCCCTTCCCTGTCCTATGAATTTACTTCCTTACTGGCTTCTCCTGGGAGCACTTTCTCAATTTAGTATTTACAGATAAATTCTCGGTTTTAGGGTTGGCTTTGAGAAAACCTTATATAAGACAGAATATCTTTATATGTATATTTTTGCACATAACTTTCATAATATTCTTAATATTTCTTCTTAGATTTGGAATGACTGTGTCAAAAAATGTAAATATTTTATTGGTTTGGCATTTGTACTAATATCCATTTTTTTCCCCAGTTATAAAAGTACCATTATAGTAGCACTTTCTACAGTTATTTACTGCAATATATACTGTATAATTTTAGCTCACTTCTAACATCAATAGAAAATTTCTTCTATTTCCTACTGGCCATTGTCATGGGGTTAGTAGACACCAGTGTTCATGTTACTATTTTATTTGTAATTTCAAATGTTTATGATCAACATTAAATTTAATTTACGTGGGTTCTACATATATTTTGATGGAAAATTAATGTTTTAGTTTAAATCTTAAACATGTCTCTACCTGTGGGTCTATGATAATGTTTCTCTTTTACTTCCCCTTTGTTTACTAAACCTTGGAAATGTGATGGTAATACTTTGTCTGCATAGATACGTCTGTATCCTACAAATGTTTGATTACCTTATACTTGCTGGAATTGGTTCCAAGATAATGGCAAATGAGACAGATATAAGTTCAGTTCATTTGTTCAGTCACATCTTTGTAACCCATGGATTGTAGCATGCCAGGCTTCTGAGTCCATCACCAACTTCTGGTGCTTGCTTAAAATCGTGTCTATTGATTTTGGTGATGCCATCCAAACATTTCATCCCCTGTCATCCCCTTCTCCTTCTGCCATCAATATTTCCCACTATTGGGGTCTTTTCCAATGAGTCAGTGCTTTGCATCAGGTGGCCAAAGTACTGGAGCTTCAGCTTCAGCATCAGTTCTTTCAATGAATATTCAGGACTGATTTCCCTTAGGATTAACTAGTTTGATCTCCTTGTTGTTCAACAGAGTTTCAAGAAGCTTCTTTAAGTACAGTGCAAAAGTATCAGTTCTTCAGAGCTCAACTTTCTTTATGGTCCAACTCTCACATCCATACATGACTACTGGAAAAACCATAGCTTTGACCATACAGATCTCTGTCTGCAAATTAGTGTCTCTGCTTTTTAAAACATTGTCTAGGTTTGTCATTGCTTTTCTTCCAAGGAGCAAGTGTCTTTGAATTTCATGGTTGCAGTCACCATATGCAGTGATTTTGGAATCCAAGAAAATAAAATCTGTCACTTTTCCACTGTTTTCCCATATTTGCCCTGAAGTGATGGGATCAAATGCCATGATCTTAGTTTTCTGAATGTTGAGTTTTAAGCCATCTTTTTCACTTTCTTCATTCACTTCAGCACGAGGATCTTTATTTCCTCACTTTCTGCCATATGGGTGATGTAATCTGCCTATCTGAGTTATTGATATTTCTCCCAGCAATCTTGATTTCAGATTCTGCTTCATTTACCCAGGCATTTTGCATTGTGTACTCTGCATATAATTAAATAAACAGGGTGACAATATATAGTCTTGATATACTTCTTTACCAATTTGGCACCAGTCTGTTGTTTCATGTCCTATCCTAACTGTTGCTTCTGGACTTACATACAGGTTCTCAGGAGGCAGGTCAGATGGACTGTTCAGTTCAGTTCAGTCACTCAGTCATGTCTGACTCTTTGCAACCGACGAATCACAGCACGCCAGGCCTCCCTGTCCATCACCAACTCCCAGAGTTCACCCAGACTCACGTCCATCGAGTCCGTGATGCCATCCAGCCATCTCATCCTCTGTTGTCCCCTTCTCCTCTTGCCCCCAATCCCTCCCAGCATCAGAGTCTTTTCCAATGAGTCAGGTCTTCATGTGAGGTGGCCAAAGTACTGGAGCTTCAGCTTTAGCATCATTCCTTCCAAAGAAATCCCAGGGCTGATCTCCTTCAGNCTACTAGCTTTGTTTGTAGTGATGCTTTCTAAAGCCCACTTGACTTCACATTCCAGGATGTCTGGCTTTAGATGAGTGATCACACCATCATGATCATCTAGACTGTTAGTCCCATGTAGTTTAGAATTTTCCACAGTTTGTTGTGAACCACACAAAGTTTAGCATTTTCAATGGAGCAGAAGAAGATATTTTTCTTGAATTCCTTGCTTTTTCTATGATCCAACAGATGTTGGCAATTTGATATCTGGTTTCTCTGACTTTTCTAAGTCCAGCTTGAACATCTGGAAATTCTTGGTTTATGTACTGTTGAAGTCTAGCTTGGAGAACTTTGAGCATTATTTTCCTAGAGTGTGAAATGAGTGAAATTGTGTGGTAGTTTGAACATTCTTTGGCATTGTCTTTCTTTAGGATTTAAATGAAAGCTGACCTTTTTAAGTCTTGTGGTCACTGCTGAGTTTTCCAAATTTGCTGGCATATTGAGCACAGCACTTTCATAGCGTCATCTTTTAGGATTTGAGATAGCTCAACTGGAATTCCATCACTTCCACTAGCTTTGTTCTTAGGGATGCTTCTTACTTGACTTCACACCCCAGGTTGTTTGGCTCTAGGTGAGTGATCACACCATTGTGGTTATCTGGGTCATTAAGATCTTTTTTGTATAGTTCTTCTGTGTATTCTTGCCACCTCTTCTTAATATCTTCTGCTTTTGTTAGATCTATACCTTTTATGTTATTTATTGTTCCCATCTTGTATGAAATGTTCCCTTGGTATCTCTAATTTTCTTGAAGAGATCTCTGGCCTTTCCCATTCTGTCGCTTTCCTCTATTTCTTTGCATTGACCACGAGGAA
The DNA here is from genome assembly GCA_006410615.1 of Neotragus moschatus. Taxonomy (NCBI): domain Eukaryota; kingdom Metazoa; phylum Chordata; class Mammalia; order Artiodactyla; family Bovidae; genus Neotragus; species Neotragus moschatus. The sequence continues at coordinate 82,970 of SJYA01000057.1, read as the reverse complement.
GGCTTTCTTANTGTATTCTTGCCACCTCTTCTTAATATCTTCTGCTTTTGTTAGATCTATACCTTTTATGTTATTTATTGTTCCCATCTTGTATGAAATGTTCCCTTGGTATCTCTAATTTTCTTGAAGAGATCTCTGGCCTTTCCCATTCTGTCGCTTTCCTCTATTTCTTTGCATTGACCACGAGGAAGGCTTTCTTATTTTTCCTTGCTATTCTTTGGAACTCTGCATTCAAATAAATATATTACTCCTTTTCTCTTTTGCCTTTAGCTTCTCTAGACTCAGCTACTTGTAAGGCCTCCTCAGAAACCATTTTGCATTTCTTATTTTGAGCGATGGTTTTGATTACCATCTCCTGTACAATGATATGATGTTCCAGCCATAGTTCTTCCAGCACTCTGTCTATCAGATCTAATCTCATGAATATATTTGTCACTTTCACTGTATAATAAGCAATTTGATTTAGGCCATACCTGAATGATATAGTGGTTTTCCATACTTTCTTCAATTTAATTCTGAATTTTGCAATAAAGAGTTCATGGTCTGAGCCCCAGTCAGCTTCCAGTCTTGTTTTTGCTGTCTCTATAGAGCTTCTCCATCTTTAGTTGAAAAGAATATAATCTGATTTTGGTGTTGACCTTTGGCAAAGTCCATGTTTAGAGTTGTCTCTTGTGTTGTTGGAGTAAGGTTTTTGCTATGATCAGTGGGTTCTCTTGGCAAAACTCTCTTAGCCTTTACGTGCTTCATTTTGTACTCCAAGGCCAAACTTTCCTGTTACTCTAGATATCTCTTGACTTTCTACTTTTGTATTTCAGTTCTGTATGATGAAAAGGACTTACAAGACCTTCTAGAACTAATCAAAAAAAAGATGTCTTTCATCATACAGAATTGGAATACAAAAGTATGATCCATCAGATGTTGGCAATTTTGTCTCTGGTTCCTCTGCCTTTTCAAAATCCACTTTGAACATCTGGAAATTCTCAGTTCACATACCATTGAAGTCTAACTTAGAGAATTTTTAGCATTACTTTGCTATCTTGTAAGATGCATCTCCAGGGGAGTCGTGGGTTGACACTAGCTTGCTGTGGTCAGAGACATTGAATACAACAGTTCTGGGAGCCATGGTATGCTTTCATAAGTCCTTTTGAAGGAGATTGCCATTATTGCCATTGTTCCTACCATAGTTTGGCCTCAGGGCAAACTACAGGGAAGGAACAGAGCCCAGCCCATCAACAGAAAATTGGATTTAAGATTTACTGAGCATAGCCCTGACCATGGGAGCAAGACCCAGTTTCACCCACGGTCAGTACCACCAACAGGAAGCTTCCACAAGCCTGTTATCCTTATTTATCAGAAGGCAAACAGAATGGAAACCACAATTACATAAAACTAACCAAACTGATCACATGGATCACAGCCTTGTCTAACTCAGTGAAACTATGAGCCATGCCATGTAAGGCCATCCAAGACAGACAGGTCATGGTGGAGAGCTCTGACAAAATGTGATATACTGAAAAAGAGAATGGCAAACCACTTTAGTCTTCATGCTTTGAGGACACCATGAACAGTATGAAAAGGCAAAAATATATGAACTGAAAGATGAACTCCCCAGGTTGGTAGGTGCCCAATATACTACTGGAAGAGTGGAGAAATATCTCCAGAAACTATGAAGAGGTTGAGCCAAAGCAAGAACAAAGCCTAGCTGTGGATATGATTGGTGATGGAATAAAGTCTGATGCTGTGAATAACAATATTTTATAGGAACCTAGAATGTTAGGTCCATGAGTCAAGATAAATTGGAAGTGGTCAAACATGAGAAGACAAGAGTGAACATCAACCTTTTATGAATCAGTGAACTAAAATGGGCTGGAATGGGAAAATTTAATTCAGATGACCATTATATCTACTACTGTGGGCAAGAATCCTTTAGAAGAAGTTGAGTAGCCTTCATAGCCAATGAGAGTATAAACTGCAGTACATGGGTGCAATCTCAAAAATGACAGAATGATCTCTGTTTGTTTCCAAGGCAAACCATTCATTATCATAGTAATCCAAATCTATGTCCCAACCACTAATGCTGAAGAGACATTAATGCATCCTGCTAATATTCTAATAATGAATTAGACAATCAAATAGGGCAAATAAAAGGCACTATGCAAGGTGCTTTACTGAATAATGTAGAATTTGGTCCAGATGGCACTTTGGAAAACATTAAAAAAAAAAAAAGCCATCCTCTAAAAAAGATGTCTAAATTGGATGAAGAATTGGAATTAGTATGCTGGAAATAAGGAAGGGACCAAGAGGATTTATGAAGAGTTTTTTGGGGCAAATTATAACTTTAGAGACAAGTAAAATGTGTGCTCATGTGTAAAGGAAAGATTGTTTCTGTTGGAGAAAGTCTCAGAAGCCAGTTGATGAGGAATCTTGAGGACCAATTAAAAAGTTTAAGATTATACAAAAAGGCATGAGAATATATTGATAAATTTTGGACTTAGAGAAAAAAGTAATATTAGGTTTCCATGTTTGTAATATAATTCATGAGATATGGCTTTGGCAAAGCAAGTGTTCCCCTTACATGTTTACAAGTAATAAATTCTTTCATCTCTAGGGAAATAATATAATTCAGTCTGGTACATGTAGAATTGACTAGAGGAAGGTTAAGTCGGGAAAGGGAAGTAGTAAGTTAGGAAGTAGCTTCAATTTTTCAGGTGAGAAATAATTTGGTGTCAATTATTATTTGGCTATAGTGTAGATAGAGAAACAATAATAATAAAATGTATTTCTATGTAAAATTCAAGGTGATTGTGATTGAATGGATACGGGAAAATGTGGGAGAGGNGGTTAAGTCGGGAAAGGGAAGTAGTAAGTTAGGAAGTAGCTTCAATTTTTCAGGTGAGAAATAATTTGGTGTCAATTATTATTTGGCTATAGTGTAGATAGAGAAACAATAATAATAAAATGTATTTCTATGTAAAATTCAAGGTGATTGTGATTGAATGGATACGGGAAAATGTGGGAGAGGAAAGAGGGAGGGATGATATGAAGATTTTTGTCTTTGGTAATTTGGTGGAAATCTATGTTATTATTCAAGGCAAGGAACAGAGTGAAGATTAAGGTTGAAACTGAATGAAGCCTTCATTTTTGGAAATTCTTAGTGTGAGATGTTAGTAGAAGAGTTAAAATATATTTCAAAAGATAATTGAATATGAATCATATTTTAACATTCTATCATTTCTAGGAGGGAGATACAGGTTTGAGAGACATTCAGGCACTGGAGAACTGAAGGAAGGTGTGAAAGTCTAGAAAGCATGACTAGAATGAGGGAAAAAATATTAAAATGGAATCATGGGAAAGGTAGATTAAAAATTACTGTGGAGGAGTGGTCATAAAGGAAGAAAATGTTCTAAGAAAAGGAAGCAATTATTGGAGAGGTCAGATACAATAAAGACTGATGATAGTCCATAGATTACCATAATGATTGGTCACAATGGAAGGAGTTATTTAGTAAAGTTATGGGGATTGTCGATAGATTAAAGTAGTTGAGGGACAAATGGGCAGTAGAAAAGTGGAGACAATGAGTATACAGAATCTTTTTTTTTTTTTTTTCCCAGAAAGATGACTTTGTAGAACAGGAGAGATATATAATTTTCTGAACAAGTACAAGAATGGATTTTAGAAAGGAGGAAGAATTCCCTTATCCATCTATAAACAAACAGAAAGAGGAAAGGGTGGGTAAAAATGTAAAGAAATTCACACTGGTGACACAAACTGGAATGCTGATTTATATAGATTATCTTTATTAAATGTATTACATGTTGAGGTCATTCACTGAGAGAGATTGGAAGGAGAAAAGGAAATAAGTTTTGAAAGAGCTACCAAGGAGAATTAGAGTAAAAACTATACATATTGCTGTTGCAAACTCATCTAAATTTTATTTTGGATTGTATTCAATAGTTAATTGAAAGAAAATAATATGTTTTGAATTGTTTAAGATTTTACTTTTTCAGAGCAGAATAGGTTTACAATAAACTTGAGAAAGAGGTACAGATGTTTCTATATATCATTTGCTCAAGCACATATGTAGTTTCCCCATTATCAACATCACTCATGAGAACATGAAAATTATATATATATATATATATATAAAACCAAAGATCCATCTTGACACATTGTAATCACCTAAAGTCCATAGTTTTGCTAAGGGTTTACTTGTAACATTGTACAGTCTATGGATTTGGAGAAATGTGATATATGTCCATAAGTATAATATTTTATTGCCATAAAACTCCTGTGTTCTCCCTGTATTCATCTAGTCTACTTTCTTCCACTTTTAGTAAATAATATATATATTATATAGTTATATAATAATATATATATTATATATATACTTGTAAAATTTTGCCTTTTTCAGAAAGTCACATTGTTGTAATCATATAGCCTTATTTGATTAGTTTCTTTCACTTACTAATATACACTGAAAGTTCCTCCATGTCTTTTAATGGCCTGATAGCCCATTTTAATTTAGTGTCAAGTAATGTTATATTGTTTGTATTTACCACAGTTTATTTATCCATTCAACTACTAAAGGACATCTTGGTTCCTTCCAAATTTTGTCAATTATAAATAAAGTTGCTACAAACATCTGTGGGCAGATTTTTATATTTTCCACTCCTCTGGGAGAATACTGAAGAGCATAAATGCAGGATTAGATGGTAAGAGTATATTTAGTTTTGTAAGAAGCCACTGAACTGTCTTTCTAAGTGGCTGTATTGTTTTGCTTTCCCACCAGCAAAGTATTCTAATTCTTGCTGCTCCATATCCTTACCAACATTTGGTATTGACAGTGTTCCAGATTTTGACCACTCTAATAGGTGTGTAGTTGTATTTCATTGTTGTTTTAATTTGTAGTTCCCTGATGATGTATGATATGGAACACATTTTCATATGATTATTGCCATCTGTGTATCTTCTTTGGTGAAGTGTCTGTCAAGGTTTTTGGTTAATTTTTAAAATCAGGTTTTTTTTTCTTACTGTGAATTTGTTTTTATATAATAAAAGAGGGCAGTTTGTTGAGTTAAGGCAAATAAAAAATAAAGTGAAGATGCTTCAATTGCATGACTGCTAAGTCTCTGTATATCATTTCTCATAAATTTTCTACAATTCTAGAATTAGCTTCATAGCTTATAAAGTATTTTCACAGCTATTTAATTTAACTCTTACAAGAGCTTTGGGATACATACAAGGAAAAATGTTTGCTTCGACTGTTTAGATAAGATAACTAACATTTAATAATTGTATGTCTGTCCTCTTCATTGTCACTCGGCAGAGTTGACTCTAATTTAGCTTTTCTTTCAATTTATCCTGTCTTTTCCTGTGGTAAATTTCTGTTCATATATTTAAATTTTATTAGAAGTTGAGAAGGCAGAGAGCTTAGGAATCACAGAAAGGTGTCTTCAGTTAGAATTCACATTTTGTAACTTATACAGGTAACTTGTTTTGAAGTGAAGACCTGAGCTCTCATCCTAATTTGGCTTCTCACTGGCTGTGAAACCTTTATTCAGTCACTAAACAGCTCAAGATGGCTGTTTCCTCAACTAGGCAACACATGAGTTGATTTTGGAAATCTCTAGGATAATACCCAGCTCTGAAATTCTCAGTCCAGTTCAGCCGCTCAGTCATGTCCGACTCTTTGCAACCCCATGGACTGCAGGATGCCAGGCTTCCCTGTCCATTACCAACTCCCAGAGCTTGCTCAAACTCATGTCCATAGAGTCAGTGATGCCATCTAAACATCTCCTCCTCTGTCATTCCCTTCTCCTCCTGCCTTCAATCTTTCCCAGCATCAGGGTCTTTTCCAATGAGTTAGTACTTCACAACAGGTGGCCAAAGTATTGGAGCTTCATCATCAGTCCTTCCAATGAATATTCTTTGCACTTCTTATTAATTTAACCAATTAATGATTCCTTTGGTTTACTGATTGCATCGAATGCAGTTACATAAGAAAATTTCAATATAATCACACATATTTAAATGAGAAATGCCACTTTACATTTCTTTTTTAGCTAATAAAACAACAAATATCATTACTGTTCACACATATAGTTTAATGGTTTACTTCCCCTATCTTTCTGATTTTGTTTTTTTTTTCTCCTATGGCCCCAGAAGACACCTTACTCAAAAAAAAAAAGGTTGCTTATTTCAGCACTATTCTAACTTAGGGTCAAAGTGAGAGGTGTCTAGTTGGTTCTTTCTTAATATACCTTCTCACTGCCATCACTGTTCTTTGGTTCCATTGCTCCTTTTATATTTATTAGTGAAGAGAAAATTTTATGTGTGTCCTAGATCCTTATTTGGAGTTTCATGATGTGGTGGAACCTGGGCACAGTATGGATAAAGAGATATTCATCACTCAGATGTGATTTTACTGTAATACTAATGGGCTTAACCATCAGCGAGGCTCACTAACAAAAGTCTCTTCAAGTTTCTGAGAGAGGCCTTAAGAGAGGCCTTAGTAACATCCATATGCTATTTTTCTTTTCTTTTTTGTTTTTTAAAGAAGGGGTGGAATTGAACAACAATACAGTTTAAACATAAGGATCCACAAAAACTGATTCATCTCTGCTCTTGTTGGTCACCTAACTGAACATATGTTGGCTTCATTTAACTGATAGCCTCAATAGATGATAACTAAGCACTGACTTAAAATCTCTATGGTTCCCTGTTAGTGACAATGAATGATGGTTATTCAAGAAAGCCTTTTCATTTTTAATCTCCTGCTGTTTCTGTTCCCTTGACCAGTAACTCTCTTGTAACCAGTTCTTGATGAATTTTATTGTGGCTTTTACCCAAGGAAAATAAAATTAATAATGGTTGTTTTTATCCAAACTTTTCTTTTTTTAAAATCTAAGTAATTATACTTATGATGTATCTTCTACCTTTTGGATCTTTTGCCATACATATCCTCTCCAGTGGGTAATATATCTACTTTTAGTCTAAGTAGGACATTTGCAATATGACCTCAGATATTTAATAATTCTCAGTGTATTTGCAGGGAATTGTGCAATATTCTTGAATGACATATGATAGGTTCCCTTGGATAAACTACCTAGTTGCCCTGGAGATATTAATTCTTAAAATCATATGGCTAATCTGAACTATTTTTTTTTAATTTAAAAGTTCTCATTATTATGGAGATATTTTCATTTGATGTATCAAAAGAATTTGTTCTGATTTAACCTTATTAAAATTTAGAATTTTTCATTTAGCAACATAACACAGACTATGAGAAAATAAACTCTTCATTTTGTCCATTCATTTGGGTCAACACATCTTTGTATATTATTTGATATATTTAGCATCTTAAGGATTTACTTACACTTAGTATGCACAGGTATGGCTTTGACAAATGCTTATAAATATATTCCAGATGGTTGGGGCACAAAAGACATTTATTCTACATAGTTTATTTTCTAATGAGTATTTTCATAATTCTGATATGGCATTAAATTCACAATTAGAAAGATAAAGAGAGAATTGACAATGAAAAATAGATGAAAAGATCAACATTTTTAAGGCAGATTTGCATTTTCAACATAAAAAGGCAAATTATTTGGATAAAGATGGTTAGTCAGTTACTATATAATTATAATATTAAATTACAATGTGTGATATTACACTGTTTATGTAACATTAAATAACTGGTGATTGTTGTTAAGTCAGCAAGTTGTGTCCAACAATTGCGACCCCATGGAGTGTAGCTCTCCATGCTCCTTTGTTCATGGGATTTTCCAGGCAAGAATATGGAGTGGGTTGCCATTTCCTTCTCCAAATAACACTGGATTTCTTTTTTATTATAGTCAACTATGCTAAGTAATATTATTAGTGACTTTAAAAACACATTATGAAGACATATATCAATGAAAACAACTGTCATAATTGAGCCAAAATTAAACCCAAACAGAAGTAAATCAGTTATTTTAACATTCCCTTTACTGATTACTATTATCATTTGCAATGTAAAATATTTCCTTCATGGATGTTGTCTCTCAGTCTGAATTTATTATGTAAATCTTAGCATTTACTCTGGTTCCTAAAAACCCAGAGTGTTCTAACAAAATATATGCATATTGTGCTTCTACAGTGAAGATAGTTCTGACATACAATAGGCTACTTCCCAGAAGAATAATGATTCATGAGAAACAAGGTATAAAGATTGTTTGTTTCACTTATTCTACAGCTTATGTTCTCTTCTTGGTTAAAGAGNAAAAACCCAGAGTGTTCTAACAAAATATATGCATATTGTGCTTCTACAGTGAAGATAGTTCTGACATACAATAGGCTACTTCCCAGAAGAATAATGATTCATGAGAAACAAGGTATAAAGATTGTTTGTTTCACTTATTCTACAGCTTATGTTCTCTTCTTGGTTAAAGAGAGTTGGCAGAGAGTGTTTATTATTTATGTTAGAGTTGGAGAAAGCAATTAGATTAGATTCATATGAATAACCTATAGATAAGGACTAGTAATCAAGGATCAGGAACATAGCCAACAGAAAATATGCCACTGGCAGCAGAAAAATAAAAATGAATAAATAACTGGTCTAAAGCATAACATAGAAAACAAAAGTTTAAATAGACCTCAGGAAAAATATTAGATGAGATAAAGCTTAATCAGAGCCAGACTCTGTCCTCTTGAACAAAGGAAGCAGCTGGAAGGTAAGCAGCTATATATTACCAACCTAAGATATTGCTGAGTTATTGCTGTTGTGTGAACCAGTGCATCAGCTTCCCCCTCCACTAGTAGGTGAAATAAAAATATTTTGTGCAATCTAGAGGACAAGATAAGCAGAGTTGGTACTTAGATTAAAAAATATTTACAGAGAGAAAAAACATTATGCAAAAGTAGATATAGTAAGCATATTTTGTATAATGCTATACCAAGGATATAAGGATAATAAGGATATAAGGACAATCATTCAAAATATAAAGTATAAATGTAATTATAATTAACTGTATAAAGCAACCATAGTAGCTGCAGAAGATGTCCTGTCTGTACCCATTTTACCAGGTGGTACACTCATCAAGTGAGTCTACATTAAAAGCTTCCACTTGGAACAGATGATACACTGCTTACCACAGGGCAGTCAAGTGACTCACAGATTTGGGGCATTATGGTCTATTTTCCCTGCCACAAGAAGATGACTCTACAATGTGATTTATGTTGCAAAGCATGCTTACAAAGCAGAAGAAGGCTAGAATTTGTGTTGGACTATTCTCTTTCTCAGCTCCTTCCCTTTCTCTATTTTACTTGCCTCATTCACATGCTTTCCTGAAAGAAGCTGCCTTAATTAATCTCATACACCTGAATCCCTGACTCTGGCTCTGCTTTTGTGGTGCCTTCGGTAGCAGCAGTGGTCCTGGGAAGAACACGAAGGAGTTGATTCTAAAAATGGCTTACCAGCTAGCTACCTGACAATGAGTAAACTGTCACTGCAGGTATGTGGAATATTAATTATTCTTAGCATTCTATAGTAGTTGGTGGTTAAGACATTTATCCTTAGTGAGTTGGGAAAGGATTGGAGGGGAAGAAGATGTACTAGTTCATGTAGCAGTAATAACGGGCACTGGAAAGAACAGGGAAGATATTAATAATACATACAAACTACATAGGTATTGCTGAGCACCAGCAATGCTTTCCAGAGAGAATATGCTCAATATTCACCAATTTAATACAAAAATATGAAAATCAGAGAGCCTCAAAGGCAGCATTTAAAGAAATGTTAATCTATAGCTGGAGGATGGATCATACTGAGGAGTAGTCTTAGGAACTACACTTAAGAACAGTAAAATTCCACAAAATGTTTAAAATACAGCTCCAGAAAGTCTCCTATGGCTGATAGGGAAGAAGTAGGACTAAGAGTGAAAATATGGGGATTATCTGAATAAATGCCCTTGAGAACACCCAGATTCCCTTGACACTCTGGGCTTCTAGATGTGACCCACTACCTCATGTTAGAAGGTAGCAGCTCCCTCCCATCTTCCTTTTCCTTCAATAGCCAACATTATATGAAGTAGATTCCAGATCTATCTGAAAGATGATAAAGAGGTAAAACTACTCAGAAATGTAGGCATATTAAAGTGAATTAATCATGTAGGACCAGAAGAGCTATGTCTTCTGCATAAGTTTCTTGGAAAGACCATCCATTTGTCAAGGCGGGAAGGGATATTCAAGTCAACGGAGAAAACAATGACAATGAGAGGCTCTGCAAGCTGGGTTTTATGGTAGGAGATTCTGGCTAATAACTGTAATCACTGACATCCCAAATAAGAAAGGCCAGGTGGCAATACTTAACAATTAGAAGTAAGATAAGGCATAATCATCCTCATGGTCATCAATTTCTAAATGTCAGCCAGGGTTGTATAATAGGTGGGGATATGTAACAATTACCAACAAATTATGGTTTTCCTAGAGAACTGTCAGATAAAATACAGAAATTGCAGTAAAATTTAAATTTCAGATTAAAAAAACACTTAATTTTTAGTATAAGTATGTCTCAAATATTACAAGGATCATATTTATACTAAAAGCATCTTCACTATTTATCTGAACTTCAAATTTAACTAGTGTCCTGTTTTTATTTGCTGTATCAGGTGCACTGCCCTTAGCGAAAAATGTACAGTCCACAAGGGTACTGTTCAATATATATAATTAAAGGTTTCAAGAATGAATGAATAGACGGCTTAGGTCAGCCAGCCCCATATGGAAGGGTCATTATCTTTTTCCCAGATTCCTGCATTAAGTAAGTTTTCACCCTTGGCATTCATTAGTTAATGGAATGGCTGAGGTCTCCTTGAGGGTGGAGTAGTTTGCATGGTAAGGAATAACCCAACTGCTTTCTATAGAGGTCTATTTGCTTTTATTCAGGTAATCATTCTCCACAGAAAAGAGAAAGCCTAGACTTTTCAAAGGCTTTCAAATGCAGACTTTGAATTTATATCAAAGACAGAATCATAACATCATCGTGGCACACCTCTTAGAGTATCAGTCACATGAGAATGGGCTAATGAATGAATCCTGACCCAGGTCTCTCTTATAGCAGATACACTGAGTCTACATGATCATCTCTGGCCAATTCTGAGCTGCCTTCAAGTGCCATTTTTACTGTATCCTACAAAGTGTTTAAATATTATTTAAATTCTGGTTCTGATGCCTCAAAGTAGAGATCTGGGTCAACTTAGCCTGCCCTCTTAGACAAGAAATACTACCTAAAAGAGAGGGCACTCAGAAATGAGAGGTAGAGAGGAAGAGGATGAGAATCAGTTAAAGCCTCTCAGCAAACTGCAGCATCAAGAGGTATAGCTTCATTTTCTGATAAGTTTTCCCAGAAATTGTGATAAACCATCCCTCATAGCTCAGTCAGTATAGAATCTGCCTGCCATGCAGGAGACCCAGGTTCAGTTCCTGGGTTGGGAAGATCCCCTGGGGAAGGAAATGGAAATCCACTCCAATATTCTTGCCTGGAAAATCCCATGGACAGAGGAGCTCAGCAGGCTATAGTCCATGGTGTCAAGAGTCAGACATGACTTAGCGACTAAACTACCATCATCCTTGAGATACTATCTTCTTAAAGTGAACTTAATTTGGGAAGTAAACAGATTCATCAGTTTAAAGCAAGAAGCTGACTTCAGTAGAGGCTGTTGTCATTTATCATTTGCCATACCTTTTCTACCTTGCTGCTGTCTCATCATCTGTTGTCCCCTTCTCCTCCTACCTTCGGTCTTTCCCAGCATCAGGGTCTTTTCACATGAGTCAATGCTTTGCATCAAGTGGCCAAACTATTGGAGCTTCAGCTTTAGTGTCAGTTCTTCCAATGAATATTCAGGACTGATTTCCTTGAGGATTGACTGATTTGATCTCCTTAATGTCCAAGGGACTCTCAAGAGTCTTCTCCAACACCACAGTTCAAAAGCATTAATTCTTCAGCACTCAGCTTTCTTCAGAGTCCAACTCTTATATCCATAAATGACTACTGGAAAAACAATAGCTTTGACTAAATGGACCTTTGTTTGCAAAGTAATGCCTCTGCTTTTTAATACAATGTCTAGGTCTATCAAAGCTTTTCTTCCAGAAGCAAGTGTCTTTTAATTCCATGGCAGCAGTCACCATCTGCAGTGATTTTCTAGCCCAAGAAAATAAAACCTATTACTGTTTTCATTGTTTCCTCATCTATTTACCATGAAGTGATGGGACTGGATCATTAGTAGAATCACAAAAATTACCAAATTTAAATTTCATAACTCATACATGCATAAAGATGTAGAATAGGACATGGAAGATAGAAATAGCTTTCAGTTCAGTTTAGTCCTGCAGTCATGTCCAATTCTTTATGACCCCATAGACTGCAGCACACCAGGATTCCCTGTCTATCACCAACTCCTGGAGCTTGCTCAAACTCATGTCTATCAAGTTGGTGATGCCATCCAACAGTCTCATCTTCTGTCATCCCCTTTTCCTCCTGCCTTCAATCTTTCCCAGCATCAGGGTCTTTTCTAGTGAGATATAGCTTTAGCCAACTTTGTTGCTCTACTTGATACATCTCCCCAAGTTATACATAAATGGGTCAAAACTCTCATATTCTGACAATAGCTCCTTCACTTAACATGACCTCTTATCAGAATATTTCAGAATGTTGATGACTCCAACTCCTGTTAAAAGATCAATTTCCTCCAATTCTGTTGTGAGGCAATGTGATTGGGAGGCATGATTATCTCTTTCACTTTAGCTTCCTTCATTTTCCAGAATGCAACATTATAAAAGCATCCATGCTCAGCTTCACTATCCTTTTTCTTTTTTCATTCCAAATACTGAGTTTTAATTATTCTTACAAAATATATCTATTGGTTTCATCCAGTACTTGAGGGCAGGCTGATGGTATACAGTTTGGAAGCCATCCATTGATGCAATTTTCCTTTGTTAATAAACCCTCTTCCACCAACCAATTTTCACAGTCCCCAATGCATACACACTTGGTTCTCACACTGTGGTTCTCAATAAATTTTTCTTTCATTTAGTGTTTCTAATCTTTCCTTCCAACATTTTATACAATGTATAAATATATAATGTATTTAGTTTTGATATCAGGTAGATCAACTCTCTCTATTTTCCCAACACATATACTTATTTTCTTCAAGAATGACATAGCAATTCTTGAATTTTTCCACCTCTAGAGGAAAACATAGAATCAATTTTTCAAAGTATTCAATAAATTGGACCTGCATTGATTCAAATGGGTATTACCTATTAAGTGACATTTTATTGTATTTTTTGAGATGATTGATCATGTTTTTCTCCTTTAATTGGCTAATATACTGAGATACATCAATAGATTTTCTAAACTACTGTTATAATCATACAAGTATTTTCATAAAATGGAAATGATTTGTTCCTTAAAACTTTTGTAAAATTCTTCCATGAAACATATGATATGCTGTGGCAAAGATGAGATTATTTTGAAAATGTAATTAAGGTCCCTTATCAGTTGAAAGTTAAACTTAGTTGCTCAGTCACATTTGACTCTTTGTGACCCTGTAGACTACAGTACAACAGGCTCAGAGAAATTTATGGAATTTTCCAAGTGAGAATACTGGAGTGGATTTCCATTCCCTTCTCCAGGGGTTCTTCCTGATCCAGTGATGGAACCCAGGTCTCCTGTATTGCAGGCAGATTCTTTACCATCTGAGGTACCAGACTCTGCCTTTAATCTGTTTGAGTTAAAAGGAAGATTTCCTTGAGTAGGCTTGACCTAATCAGTTAAGTCCTTCTATAGAGGGGCCAGAGGAGGAAGATTTGAAATAATAAACCCTCACTCTTTATTTTTAATCTTTGAGGAAGCTACTTGCAATAAATTCTATAGCTACAAAGAAACTGTATGAAATATGTAAGTTCAGAAGAATCCCACAGTATTCTGGTGAGATCACTGCTCCAGATGACACCCAAGCTGCAGGCTTATTAGATCTGAAACAGTACCCATATAAGCAATACTCAAACTCCTTATATTGAAAAGCTGAGAAATAATAAATGAGTATTACATAAGAAGGCTTTCTTATTTCTCCTTGTTGTTCTCTATAACTTTGCATTCAGTTGTGTATATCTATCTTTCCCTTTCTCTTTTATCTTTCACTTCTTTTCTTTTCTCAGCTATTTCTAAGCCTCCTCAAACAACTGTTTTGCCTTCTTGCATTTCTTTTCCTTGAGGATGGTTTTGGTCACCAACTCCTGTTCAGTTCAGCTCAGTTCAGTCGCTCAGTCATGTCCAACTCTGTGACNTAATAAGGACTCAAAAATTATAAATTTTTTTTATTCATAGTCCATATTTATATAAGCAAGCCTTGGTGATGAATATATGTAGCCTAAGATATATCTCTGTTTCTCTGCCTTTATTTTTCTATCATATCTATATATTTACCCATGTATTAATGTTCATATTTTGATTGTAAAAATTTTCTCAAGTCCTCCACAGGAAGTAGTTTTTTTTTTTTTTCAGGAAGAATGCGAACCTATTCAGAATAGTATTTAACATAGTTTTAAAACTATTTATAATATATACTGTTATTTTTATCTCTGGCCATACACTTGTGTTCCTATTTATGTACATTGATTTTGTTGTTGTTGTTCAGTCACTAAGTTGTTTGCCTCTCTTCGTGACCCCATGAACTGCAGCACGTCAGACTTCCCTGTCCTTCGCTATCTCCCTGAGTTTGCTCATATTCACGTCCATTGAGTCAGTGATGTCATCCAACCATCTCATCCTCTGTTGTCCCCTTCCCATCTTGCCCTCAGTCTTTCCCAGCATCAGGGTCTTTTCCAATGAGTCAGCATTTTGCATCAGGTGGCCAAAGCATTGGAACTTCAGCTTCAGCATCAGTACTTCCAATGAATATTCAGAGTTTATTTCCTTGAGGATTGATCTCCATGCAGTCCAAGGGACTCTCAAGAGTCTTCTCCAGTAGTTCACAAGCATTAGTTCTTTGGTGCTCCACCTTCTTTATGGTCCAACTCTTACATCCATTCATGACCACTGGAAAGAGCTTAACTTTGACTATATACACTTTTGTTGACAGAATGACATCTCTGATTTTAATACACTGTCTAGGCTTGTCATTATATACATAAAACTAATTTATTTATATAAAGCAAACATGAAATATCCAGTATATTTATGTTTGTGAATCAAATATATTCCTCAATATCACCCCAGGTAAAGAACAAATGATCAAATACCTACAGCTATTAGTTGATTTTCTGTTACAAGGAGATCCAACCAGTCCATTCTGAAGGAGATCGGCCCTGGGATTTCTTTGGAAGGAAAGATGCGAAAGCTGAAACTCCAGTACTTTGGCCACCTCATGTGAAGAGTTGACTCATTGGAAAAGTCTCTGATGCTGGGAGGGATTGGGGGCAGGACGAGAAGGGGACGACTGAGGATGAGATGGCTGGATGGCATCACTGACTTGATGGACACGAGTCTGAGTGAACTCCAGGAGTTGGTGATGGACAGGGAAGCCTGGCGTGCTGCAATTGATGGGGTCGCAAAGAGTCGGACACAACTGAGCGACTGAACTGAACTGAATGTTCCGACTTGGTTACTTTTTTGATTCATCTAATAAAGTACAATATAATAAGAAGTGTTTGCCACTTCAATTTGTTAGATAATTTTTCAAATTGAAATTCTCTTTTAAAAGAGAAATAATATTGTAATTGAATGCTATCTTTACTCATTACATAAAAGTATTCTGTGGTGTCATTACTAAACTTGCTTTTGATTTTCACAAAGTTGAGCATTTATATAATTATTAAGAAACGCAGAAAAAGGAGAGGAGAGGTAAGAAAAGAGATGTTAGATTTGGTGAGTAAAAATTAGTCATTCAAGGTAATACCTGAAAGTCAAAAGTACTTATAGAAAACTAATAAAGATTATTTTATTCTCTATTTATTTGATAATATCTATATTAGAAGATTTTAGTTATTAAGGTAAGTGAAAAATCATGAATGCAAATTTCTCAGTAAGATAATTTGTAAAATCAATATCATGTTGAGTAGCAGTAAGTATTACTAGTACATTTGATGTGTATCATGATTCTCCACAAATTACATAATGGCCTGTCATTTTAATATTTTATTAATANATATTAGAAGGTTTTTGTTATTAAGGTAAGTGAAAAATCATGAATGCAAATTTCTCAGTAAGATAATTTGTAAAATCAATATCATGTTGAGTAGCAGTAAGTATTACTAGTACATTTGATGTGTATCATGATTCTCCACAAATTACATAATGGCCTGTCATTTTAATATTTTATTAATAAATAGTCAATATATTTTAATATAACAGTAATGTTTTACATAATGCTGTTTATTCAATACATTATAAACTCATTTATGATTTTTAAAATGTAAAATAATGATGCTAATTGTTTTGCTCATGTATTTATTCTTTAAACACTTATGTGCTTAGAATTGGACCTGGCTCCAAGAAGCTCTCAATTTAATGTAAGATATCAACATCGACAAAATTCAATCTACAAACCAAGATTTTCATGTCATTTGACTAGGTGGTAGACTGAATTGTTGAGTCCATGTCTTTACCTCACATTCTTGCCACAGATTCATGATAGGCAAAATGACTCCCTTCCCCTTTACCTTGGCCTTAGCTACATGCCATGATTTTTGTCAACTAGAGATTAGAAGACTCAACATAAGTGAGGGCTTGAAATGTGCATATATGCTTGGACTGTTTTGTTGAGTTCCTAACATCACCACGAGGAGAACACACTTCATGTTTGTCTCTTTAACTTATGCTCTGATATGAGACATGGAGCATATTTGAACTTGAGCTATAGCCTGAAGCCAATCTGACTGGGTTCAGTCAAACCCTGTTGATGGCGGCCAGATCCCATCTGACCTATATCTCTGAGTGAGAAAAACAGACATTCATCATTGTAAGCCATTAAATATTTGAGAGTGTTTGTCATACATCATTATTGTGAAAATAATTTATATATAGTTTAAGGATTAAGCAAAATAAATAGTTAAACATTAGTATATACCAAAGATTCTCAACTGAGGAATATTATTTTGCTCCCAAGAAGACATTTGGCAGCATCTAAAGACATTTTTGGTTGTCACAAATTGAGAGTTTAGCTACTAGCACCAAAAGCAGGATATCAATAATGCCCAGAATGGTCATTCTTGTTTTATAAATTTAAATTAGGTATTGAAATAATTCAAATATATAAGAAAAATGTTTAGTTTTTAAATATACAAATAATTATTGACTAAATATTTACCCAAAACTCAAGGAATGCAGCCACTAAATTGTCATATATCACTTATAATATTATGCTTTGGGATGCTTTCCCGATTACAGTATTGCTCATAATTCTAATCTACCTTGTACACTGTTGCCAGTCTAATCTTTTATAAAAGTTACATTTGGATCATATCCTACAGATAATTTGTATAGGTAAATTTATAACTTTTAAAATCTTTTATATCTTGACTAAGTTGACTAGATTCTAGAATCTGCTTCAAGAAACTCAGACTTACTATGTCATACACATAATGTTTCTTTTCATTGAATATTTACTCATTAATTCTCACATTGAATCTATTTTTAATGCTTGTTCAAGTTGAATCATCTATGCAAAGCAACTTATTTCCTTCAAAGAAAAGGCTTAAAGCATGTGTGTGTGTGTGTCTGTGTTTGTAATGTAGATATATAAGAATGACTGTATAATATAAGAATATAAATGCATGTGAGTTCATTTGGGTATTGGACCTGCTTTTAGGATTGCACCAAAATATCCTCCCTTATTATCCTGACTTATCTAATTTATTATTTATTTCTCTTTAAGTTTGGTAAGTATAGGAAAGAAAAACCTAGTACTTAAATATTTTAAAATTGCAAACCTTGAGTAATGGAAGAAATCTATGGACATAATATAATGATGTATATATAAAGATTAAAGGCAGCAATTACAGAGTCAAATTTTGAATAGATAATTAGAATGATCTAAGGCTGTCATTAGTTTAACAGATATAAATAAATTAAGTCAAATTACACAGTGTTTATGGGAAAGGAGCCTTTAAGGTTAAGTTTTAAGTCAAATTTTCTACCATAGCACTTATTATAACTGCTTTATTTTTGTCTATTTACTGTGTTTTTCTCCCTTATGTCTGAAACCCATAGAACTACCATGTATATTTGTGTTTATTATAAATATTTATTTCTAAAATATATCACAAAGCATGGACAATGGCAAGTGCACAGGTTTGTTATTGAATAATTGAATGAATACATGCCTATATTTCTATTAAATCTTTTTAAAAAGATGTTTAGAAAAAAATGATATTTAGGAGTATGTTCAGATAATGTATGTAATTAATCTACATGATAATTTCATTAAGTACTGACTTGAAAATATTCAAAGAAAATTCATATATACTTATTTATTCCAGTGTCTGATAGAATGTCTGAAATGATTTCATGTGAACTTTTGTTTAGGTATTTACTGCTTGGAACCATTGGACTTCCTTGTAGGTTATAATTTTATAACCAATCTTAACTAATTATAATTTTTTTCAGTGAAGTATCATAATGAACAAGTATTATTCATCATGAGTTTCTCTTACACATCAAGCCATATTTTTTTTCCAGTTTTGTTGAAAAACTAGCATATATCACTATGTAAGTTTAAAATACACAGCACAATGGTTTGACATACACACATTGTAAAATGATTGTGACAACAGGATCAGCTCATATCCATCTTCTCTTATAGATACAAGAAAAAGAAAAGAAAAAGAAAAAAATCTCATTTTGTTTTTTCTTTCTTATATACTATACAATAGTTTTAGCTATAGCCATCACATTGTACATTACATTCCTAGTACATTACGTACTTTTTATTCACCTCTCCCTATTCCTCCTCCTCTGACCCTGTGCCTCTGGTAACTAAGAATCTGACCTCTATTTCTATGACTTTTTTAAGACTTCAAATACAAGAGATCATGCAGTATTTGCCTTTATCTNAGAAAAAAATCTCATTTTGTTTTTTCTTTCTTATATACTATACAATAGTTTTAGCTATAGTCATCACATTGTACATTACATTCCTAGTACATTATGTACTTTTTATTCACCCCTCCCTATTCCTCCTCCTCTGACCCTGTGCTTCTGGTAACTGAGAGTCTGACCTCTATTTCTATGACTTTTTTAAGACTTCAAATACAAGAGATCATGCAGTATTTGCCTTTATCTGTATCATTTAGCATCCACGTGTCTGTGATTTTTTAGTTTTATTTTCCTGTAATTGAGCCCTAATTTCATATCATGGTAGTTCAAAAAGATGCTTGATATGATTTCAATTTTCTTAAATCTAAAAAGCCTTGATTTGTGATACAATATGTGATATATCCCAGAAGAAAGTGTCTTTTGATACTTTCTGGTGGAATATCCTATAAAAACAATTAAGTCTGCTTGGTATATTGTGTCACTTAAAGCTTTTGTTTTCTTACTTATTTTCTTCTGGATGATGTCCACCAGTGCTTGTGGGGTGTTAAAATTCCCTACTATTACTGTGTTACTGTCAATTTCCCCTTTTATGGATGTTAGGATTTATCTTATGTATTGAGGTGCTGCTACAGTAAATTCACAGTACTAGGAGTGAATAAAAGCAATCAAATCAGGATCTGTTCTCCTGGGAGGGGACTCAGAGAAATAGGAAGATTATATGAGCAAAGATCAACTCTAAAAAGTGAGCGCTTCTTGTCCCATTGCACACTCTAGTCCCGGGGTTCTAAATTTGGAGGACAACCCCCCTTAGCTGATTGGAAGGATTCTGGACTAACAGGAGGGCCTTGGGAAGCTTAGACTCCACTATCAAGGAGCATGTGTGCCCCGAAGCAGTGCATAAATTGTAGCTAGAAAACTGCTGAAATTGCTACTGAATTTTGCACTATTGCCTTGGTGCATGCCTCTGTCTGAGCTGAGTGAATACCTCAACCCTGTTTATTCCACATTGCATTGCAGCACTGGATCTATGGCTTGGGAGAAAGCTTTGGCCATGGGACACAAAGGTAACTTGGTTCAGAGCCAGCCTCTGGGCAGCAGTGGTCATTTTTTAATTCTTTTCAAGCAGTATATCAGATGCATCTCAGATCTTTGATAGTAGCAGGTCCACCACAGATCATAGACAAATATACACAGAAAGTCCATGAAGTCCCCATTTGCCCTGCAGTACAGCTCCACAATAGGAAGAAGCTGGTGAGGGCTGGGATGTGTGGCCAGCCATGAGGCACAAAGGGGGCTTGGATCCAAGCCTTCATCTGAACAGAGTGAGGGGTAAATATGCTCGTTATGCAAAGGCAGCACATTGGAGACAGCTTGGACTTCAGTCTGTAGCCAACACAAGATGAGAAGCTGCACAGGCTCCCATCCTTCAGTGCTCTCCTCTCCTGGGGTAAGAATCATGGTAATAGAAGAGGAGAAAACACACACTTAAAGGGAACAAAGCTAGCTTGGGTCCAATCCTCAGGCCCGCTGCTCCAAAAACTTGGGCTCAGATCTCANAGCCAACACAAGATGAGAAGCTGCACAGGCTCCCATCCTTCAGTGCTCTCCTCTCCTGGGGTAAGAATCATGGTAATAGAAGAGGAGAAAACACACACTTAAAGGGAACAAAGCTAGCTTGGGTCCAATCCTCAGGCCCGCTGCTCCAAAAACTTGGGCTCAGATCCCACATCTGATAGAGTGGTGATAACAGTGAGCAGAGAGAAAGTCCTGCCTCACACCAGGCTCTAGTTCCAGTCCCTTAANCTATATTCATTGATTAGCTCTAGTAATTTTCTGGTGGAGCCTTTAGGGTTTTCTACATAGAGGATCGTGTCATCTGCAAACAGTGAAAGTTTTACTTCTTCTTTGCCAATTTGGATTCCTTTTATTTCTTCTTCTGCTCTGACTGCTGTGGCCAAAACTGAATAATTCTTTTAACTTAGAATCATTAAAAACTGGTCAATAGATTACAACTTCTGGTCAGAGAAAGTGGCTGATAGACAAATACTTCTTAACAATCTGACTAAATTGCAGCATGACAACATGAGCCAGTGTATAAAGTCAGAAAGGGTTTAAAAAATTATCATACTACAGTGAACAAATATACCTGTGATGACATTTGTAAGCACAACATCTTCAACCTATGTAGTGTGCAGCTAGGGTAATAATGTGTCAATATAACTGAACAGTAGTACAATTTATATTTAATGTTTAATTCCTAAACATTTTAATATTTGTGTACATTTTTACTTCATATCATCATGGCTTTACAAAATATAATGGATTTTAAGTTTGGGGATATCATCTGTGTTCTAATTAAGAAAAAATGATACTCTCATTAGGCAATGCATTTAAAGTACTTCAGTGTATTATACTTACAATGTAACTATCAAGGAAAGGCAACATATTATATAGAAGGCAGATTTGCCTTTTGTAAATTTGAATCCAAAATTATAAAGTATTTTTTTTACTTTCAGGGATTTATAAACCATTGGTGGGCAAACTAAAGCCAATGGGCCAAACCTGATGACCACTTGTTTTTATATAAAAAGTAAAAAGTCATTTAAAAACACTCATGTCATCTACCACTACTTTTACACACAATGATGTTGCTGAGTAGCTGAATCAGTATCTGGGTTTAGGCTGCTATAACAGACTGGGTTGCAACCCACAGAGTCAGTAACTTATAAACAGCAGATTTTTTTTTTCTCTCACAGTTCAGGAGGCTAGAAACCAATATGACTGCCAGCATGGTTAGATGAGGGCTCTCTTCCAGGTCCAATACCTCATTAGGTCCTTTATCCAAAGTTCTCAACTCCTAATACCAACATATTGGAAAATTGGATTTAAATACATGGATCTCTGAGGAAAACATTCAAACCATAGCAGGCAGAGATGATATTGCCCAACACAGAAAATATTTACTACCTGGCTCTTTAGAGAAAACTTTTACTAGTACCTCTTCTAGACCATCAGAAGGTAGGCATTAGTTATTTGATACATATTTTTGACTGTAGAAAATTATAGTTATTCTCAAATATTACAGTTTACCAAATTAATTGTGGTTTCTTAGAATGCTACAAAGTTATTTGAGATTTAGCTTTTTCTACCTGATCTACCAGAGCAACTTTTGCAACCAACACAAACGTTTAGAAAATAAACACATTCAGTGAGAAAAAGTCAGTAAAATAGTGTTTGAAACAGAAGTGAAGAAATACATAAGGATTATAGGTACTACCTGTGGTAATGAAATAACTGTACAGTTGCTAACAGCTAAGATTTTGATATCATCAGAATTACTGAATACCAGAACTTACTGATGAGTCCAGTTTTTCTGTTAGAGTAAAATGGCAGTATGAAATCACCTAAATGTAATCAATCTAGATGGAAATGAACTTTTGTACTTTCTTTGATTTATTGGGTTATTTGGTCAGTATACATCCTAATGAGAACTTTTACCCAATCAGTGATCTAAGGGCCAATATCTACGTTTTTTTCCCCTCTAATATCTTTCTCAGATGTTCCCAAAATGCATTATTTTAAGAGTCATGCCAAGCTGCATGCTCTACTGATAGCTGATCTATCCATGTTACATCTTCTAAGACTACTGTTAGTTGTGTTTTCAGCTTCTTTTTATATTTCCTTTAGTCTTCTAGGTCAGAGTGATTTGTGCATAGTGTTGTTTCTTCTCTTGCTTCTACTGTCATCTTGTGTCTTAGTGCTATGCTTATGAGGATGGATGCTATTATTAATCTCACTTGCTTACATTGTATGGAGCCATTATAATCTCAAAGGAAGAAAGAGAACAGAATGATTCAATTATAATGACTTTAGTGGATTAAGCTCATCCATCATGCTGTTTCTTTATCTATTTTTATTTTAACATTTTACTTGAAAAAATTTTAAACAAAACTATAAAAAATTAATAAAATTGACTTTTTTTTGCAATTCTCAATATTTTTTGAGGTATGTAATTCTCACATAGATATATCTGTCATATAAAGACTATTAGCATTTCTACTTTAGATCAGGATCCTAACCAGATTTTACCCAAATGAATTTCCATAATTACTTAAATGAATAAGCCCAATCTGAAAGTCTCAATATTTTTACATTAAAAAGACAAAATGTGTGGTACTTCACTATGATAAAAAAAATTACAGTGAGAGTTCCTTAAAGCCCTCTTATGAAAAAATATTTTTAATTATACATTTTATCTATTTCTTAAAAATGTAGATGTACAGGACTTTGGGCTCTTCATTAGCTTGAGATTAGCTTAAACAGTCTAAAAGCAGATGTTTTGGAAACTATAATATTTATAAATTTGAGTTCATTTCCAATTTTGAAATGGGGCCAAATTCGACTGTGAGCAAAAGGGGTTTCTATCCTACATTTTTGGTTTGTAAAGAAATTAACATGGTTTACTGCTATCACACAAGACTCTGGGCCAGAAAGCTATTTCATTTTTAATCATGCTATTATTTTTCTACTTGCAAAGATGTGAGAGCAGCAAAAATATTCTTGCAACAATCAAATTGTCAGTACATTTTTCTACTGATGAGTTTAGATTACTATTGACTCTTTCATATGTCTGTATCTGAGTCTGCTTAGTAGCATAGAATTATTACAGTTGTTCTGTTGCCACAGGAAGGTACACATTTTGTCCCTTTGCCACAATGGCCCCATCTCAATACACAGAAACTAACTCAGTCTACTTAAATCCAAAGGATGGAGTAAAGGCTCTTTGTACTATTAATGTAATGCATGTTCTTCCTTGTGCTATGGAGAGGCTCTGAATAGCAAAGGTTAAATAGTTTTGCATAAATTAAATTTCTCCTTATAACAAATATTTATTCTCAGTACCTAGTTGTAACTCAATACAAATTGGCTAGAAAATTAGGGCACATTTAACTTTGTGGTGATAGGATTTTTTATTGGCTTTTCATGAGGACTTTCTAAAGAAATACATAAGGCTAATGATAATGAAGTGAGTGAGTATCATAAACAGAAATGTAATCTTCTCAGGGCACACTGTAATTTAGTTTATTTGATAAATAACTCAGGAATCCAAATTTGCTGAATGTTAATTCACAGGTTGAAATCATGACATTGGCTATTACCTGTTTCACAGACAATCATTAACCTACGTGTCTTAGAAGTCAATCAGCCTCCTTGTTGACTATACACAAAGTTAAACCAATCAATAGTCTTTAATAGTCCTAGCTCTTCTGCAGATTGCCCTGGAGATGTTTCCCAAGGAAATGGTTGAACAAACGGAAGTTTCTTAAAAAGACTCATTTGTAAACTTGTATAGTTCTGACCAGTGAAAAATATTTGGTATAGGTTATGTAATATCTGCCACTGGAAAAATAAGCAATCAATATATATTGTCAATAATAATTGTTACTAATCATTACCTTAAAAGGCCATCTGAAAGATTTGTATTAAAAAATATCAGTGTTCTATGCTTTGTGTAAATTTTAAATTAGGATGAGAGGACTTCACTTTACATCTTGGTTGAGATAGCTTCTTCCTTGCTTCAGGTTGGAAAAGGAATTTCATCTAAAGATCTATGCTTTTAAATGCATACACTATGTAAGGCATAATGTTAACATATTTTCATTATTTTAATTTAAGTTGTAGGGTAAAATGAAAACCATTAATGTCTGTCTAAAAGAAATTTAAGATGTAGTCTTAAGGCAAGGTGAGAAGAAATTTCTGGTATTTGCCTGCTCATTTTTGTAACTCTCGTGACTCTAAGTATGTTCACATTCAGCAACCAGTTTTGGCTCCCAGTTCTGTGGGAAATATCAAGCTCTCAGTGCTACATTGGACGGGGGACATAAATCTAGCTTCTATTTAAGAAAAAGTATCTAATGAAACAAGTCAGGAAACTAAGAAGACAAAGACAAATGAATATCTAAGAGCACCTATTGTGACAGGGATAAGGTGAGGACTTCCATCATGGGTCACAACCTTGTGGAAAAGGGGCTTGTGCAATTCAGTGAAGCTATAAGCCATGTAGGACATCATAAGACAAATGGGTCATAGTGAAGAGTTATGGCAAAACGTGGTCCACTGGAGGAGGAAATGGTAACTCACTCCAGTATTCTTGCCTGGAGAACTCCATGAACGTTATGAAAAGGCAAAAGGATATGACGCCACGAAATGAGACCCCCAGGTCAGAAGGTGTCCAATATGCAACTGGGGAAGAGCAGAGGGCAATTACTATTAACTCTATAAAAAATTAAACAGCTAGGTGAAAGCAGAAACAACACTCAGTTATGGATATGTCTGGTGGTGAAGGTAAAGGCCAGTGCTATAAAGAATAATATCACATTAAACCCTGGAATGTTAGGTCCAGGAATCAAGGTAAACTGGATGTGATCAAGCAGGAGACAGCAAGGAAGAACATCAACATCTCAAGAATCAATGAACTAAAAAGGACAGGAATAGGGGAATTTAATTTGAATGACAATTATATCTATGACTGGACAAAATACCTTAGAAGAAATGGACTGGCCCTCATAGTCAACAAAAGAGTCCAAAATTCATTACTTGGATACAATCTCAAAAATGACAGAATGATCTCGGTTCATCTCCAAGATACCAGAATAATAGGAAAGTTTGGTCTTGTAGTACAAAATGAAGCAAGACAAAAGCTTACTGAGTTTTGTCAAGAGAACACACTAGTCAGAGCAAACAGCCTTTTGCAACAACCCAAGAGACATCTCTATACACAGAAATCACCAAAGGGTCAATACTGAAATCAGATTGATTATATTTTTGCAGCCGAAGATGGAGAAGCTCTATACAGTCAACAAAAACAAGACCTGGAGCTGAGTGTGGCTCAGATTATCAGCTCCTTATTGCAAAATCCAGGCTTAAATTTAAGAAAGTAGGGAAAATCATTAGGCAATTCAGGTATGACCTAACTAAAGTTCCTTATGATTATACAGTAGAGGTGATGAACAGAGTCAAGGATTTAGATCTGCCTAAAGAACAATGGATGGTGGTTCATAACATTGTACAGGAGACAGTTACAAAAACTATCCTAAAGAAAAAGAAATACAAGAAGGCAAAGTGGGTGTCTGAGGAAGCTTTACAAATAGCTGAGGAAAGAGGACAAGTGAGATGCAAGTGAGAAAGGTAACGATATACCCAAGTGAATGCAGAGCTCCAAAGAATAGCAAAGAGGGATAGGAAGGCATTCTTAAATGAAAAATACAAAGAAATAGAGGAAAACAATAGAATGGGAAAGACTAGAGATCTCTTCAAAAAAATTGTAGATACCAAGGGAACATTTAATACAAGTCTGGGCGCAATAAAGGACAGAAATGGTAAGGACCTAACGGAAGCAGAAGAAATTAAAAAGAGGTGGAAGAATACACAAAAGATCTGTACAAGAAGGGTCTTAATGGCTTGGATGACCAGGGATGGTGTGGTCACTCACTTACACTCAGACATCCTAGAGTGTGAAGTAAAGTGGACCTTAGAAATCATTAACACCAACAAAGCTAGTGGCAGTGATGAAATTCCAGTTGATCTATTTCAAGTTCTAAAAGATGATGCTATGATTGTTGCACTCAATATGACAGCAAATTTGGAAAACTCAGCATTGACCACAGGACTGGAAAAAATCAGTTTTCATTCAATCCCAAAGAAAGGCAACAATCAAAATATTCAAACTACTATACAATTGCATTCATTTCACATGTGAATAAGGTTATGCTCAAAATCCTTCAAGCTAGGCTTGCTTCAGCAGTACACGAAACAAGAACTTTTACATTTACAAGCTGAATTTCAAATAGGCAGAACTGTGCACAGATCATATTGCCAACACTCACTGGATCAAGGAGAAAGCAAAGAAATTACAGAAAAATGTCTACTTCTGTTTCATTTACTATGCTAAAGCCTTTGTGTGGCTCACAACAAATTGTGAAAAATCCTTAAAGAGATAGTAGTACTAGATCACTTAACATGGCTCCTGAGAAATCTGTATGTGGGTGAAGAAGATGGGGAACTCAGGTACACTTATGGCTGATTTATGTCAATGTATGGCAAAATGAGTACAGTATTGTAAAGCAAAACAAACTAAAAAATAAAAATTAAAATTAAAAAAAAAGAGAACTGGGCATGGAACAATGGACTGGTTCAAAATTCAGAAAGGAGTATGATAAGACTGTATTTTGTCATCCTGCTTATGTAACTTATATGCAGAGCACATCACATGAACATCCGTACTGACCATACACCATACTAACATTCATCCATCATACTAACATAGCATACATCCATGCTGGGTTGGATGAATCACAAGCTGGAATCAAGATTTCCAGAAGAAATATCAACAACCTCAGATATGCAGATGATACTGCTCTAATGGCACAAAATGAGAAGGAACTAAAAAGACCACTGATGAGGGTGAGAGAAGAGAGTGAAAACACTGGCTTAACACTCAACAATAAAAAATCTAAGATCATAGTACATAGCCCCATCACGTCACGACAAATAAAAGGGGAAAATGTGGAAGCAGTGACAGATTTTGTTTTCTTGGGCTCCAAAATCACTTCAGTTACCACTGCCATGAAACTAAAAGATGGTCTCACTGCTTGGAAGAAAAGCTATGACAAACCTAGTTGTATTAAGCATAGACATCACTTCTCCAACAAAAGTCTATATAGTCAAAGCTATGGTTTTTCCAGTAATCATGTACAGATGTGAGAGCTGGTCCATAAAGATGGCTGAGTATCAAAGACTTGATGCTTTTGAATTTTGCTGAAGACCCTTGTGAGTCCCTTTCACTGCAAGGAAATCAAAGCAGTCAGTCCTTAAGGAAATCAGCCTTGAATATTCATTGGAAGTACTGATGCTTAAATTAAAGCTCCAATACTTTTGCCATCTGATGTGAAGAGCCAACTCACTGGAAAAGATCCTGATGTTGAGATAGTTTGAAGGCAAAAGGACAAGGGGGTGGCAGAGAATGAGGTGGTTAATTAGCATCATGGAGTCAATGAACATAAATTTGAGCAAACTCCAGGAGATGATGGAGGAATGAGGAGCCTTGGGTGGTACAGTCTATGAGGTAGCAGTCAGAAACAACTTAGCAACTGAACAATCACAATGAAGATGAGGATCAGGATATTTTCTCTGGGTCCTTAAATCCTATTATGTTGATTATTGTCATGTGTACATTCAAGGGTTCACTCAGGTAAAACTATTATTTTATTTGTATGATCTTGAGTTTTTAAGCCTTCTTCATTTGCATTTTCACAGTTTAAGGAGTACAACTAAATGTTTAACCATTTGCACTTCTTATATATAAACCAGATCTTGAAATTTAACATCCTAATTTTATATATTTAAAAATTCTATCTCAGTTGTGAAAATCTGTAACACAAGTTTTATTAGAATTTTCATAGACTGTTTTAACACTATACAAATTTTATTTTCAAAGGAGATTTTATCTCCCATAGGATTGCATGTATCTTGATAGCTTAAAGGGATATTCATGTTGTAAGTACCATGTTCAATAACTAATGCCTTGATATGCCCTCACAGTTAGCTCCTGGAATGAATTTGGATGAAGGAATAAAAAAAAAATAAAAAAAGGTGAAGAAATATAGCACTACTTGGAAAAGATATAGAGATTTTGTAGCTCATCCTTAAATTGGGATAATAAATAATTTAGATCACTATTAAAGAGTAGAAAGTAAGTTTACCCTAGTCAGATGTTGGTTGTGGTAAACTCAATTTGCTGACAGGAAGAAGGTATAATATTTCACTTTAACATAAAGAAAATCAGATTTTTTTTTATTGTTAAACCAAAGAAATGAGCAATTAAATGACATATTTCACATAAGACTATGATTGTTTCTTCTGCCTACATATCTCTCCTCTGTATTTGAACCTAAATGGTAGAAGCAGCAGGAGTCTGAGGAAAACTGTAGTCAAAGATGTGCTCTGAGAAATCAGTGGACTGCTTTGACTGGTCAGGTCAATCAAAATAGCTTGTGCATAGTGAAACATCCTAAAATAATTGCATAGAGACTGGCAATTTAGGGAGTATAACTGCCAAAACATGTTCTGTTGTTAATTTTATATTTCTTGAAAGGAAAGAGAAGAGAGAATTTGGCCATAACTTTAACCCTCAATCCAGGAAGGGATTAAGATATGCTGTTCTAGCCAGTAATTGAAATCATGAGTCATCAGACTTTTTGCAATCAACTATTAATATATTGCTCTTCAGTTTTCACTCAGACTATGGATCACTTTATATTTGTTTTCCTTCACTTTAATAGTTACATTAATATTTCCTTATGTTCCATTTAATTCAATGGAAGTTTTGTTAGTTGGAAACAGCGGTTAAATCATTGCTGGTTGATCTTCACTTAAGTCAGACATAATGATTGTTCAGTATACCTGATAAACTTCCATTGTGATAATTAAACATTCAAACAATCTTGTGAATTGTATCAAACTTTAAACTTATTGTAGTTATATGCTTAGTTCCTTATGGTCCCCTTGAGTACTCTTTCCACAACAGACAACAGTTTTGTTTCTGAATTAATGGACATGCTCTGAAAATTAATTTAATTTATTTTCAAAGAGAAGAAGATAGCTCAATTTTTGAGCCCCAGTAGTATTTTTAGGGCAAGAGTAAGACCAAATTAAAATTGATTTTACGTTAGGCATCTAATGAAATATATATATATATATATATATATATATTTCTAAAGGTTTTTGCTGTAAAACTGGATGTTCCAATTATTATTACTGATAGTTAGATGATAAAATGCTATGTGGTGTTTATCCAAATCCATAACATGGCACAGCTCTTTAAAAAATCTCTTTGCTTGTTGTAATACTAGCAGTCCATTTAGTAAATGGTTTGGATACCAAGCACAATTTTTTTCATCTCATCATCTTTGAAACCCAGAATCTAGTTGAGCACAGAGCAAGGTATTTTCTACTGTTAAATTAGGAATAGACAAGTCTGTGACTTGTTTCACAAATAGAAAAAATACACCGAATGAAAATGGATGATTGCTAATAGGTTCTCTCTGTTGTTTCTCCCATTTACATTCCTTGAAATAATAGGTATGTTACAACCAGAATGAGCAAAAATCCTGTGGGTCAGGAGCTAGTAAACTGTTTAACCAAATAACTTGAACTAAACAGTTTTTCTTTATCATTTAAATTTTAGGTGACAAAGACTCAAATTATTGGTTAATATAATATAGGGATCTCACAATATGGTAGAGATCATGTGATGCCCTTACCAAATCATTATATTTTACTTCTGGAAAATCAGAGAGACCATGTTTCCCATGCTTGCATTAAAGTAGAGCTGTAAGAAAAATTCGAATCAATGGAATATGAGCAGCACTGATCTCCACTGTCTTCCATCACAGATGTCTAAACACAAGAGATGTNTACCAAATCATTATATTTTACTTCTGGAAAATCAGAGAGACCATGTTTCCCATGCTTGCATTAAAGTAGAGCTGTAAGAAAAATTCGAATCAATGGAATATGAGCAGCACTGATCTCCACTGTCTTCCATCACAGATGTCTAAACTCAAGAGATGTATTTAAGGACTCTGAGGTCCATGGAAGATGAACCCTTTGGAACCTAATCACTGAATCACTTTATGAATATACAGATGGTTCAATGCATGCTTCTTCATGATTATTACCAGACCCATTGAATGTGTATCTTTCAATCTGTCATTCCTTTATAAATTCAGTTAGTTCAGTTCAGTCANTTCTCATGATGTACTCTGCATATAAGTTAAATAAGCAGGGTGACAATATACAGCCTTGACGTACTCCTTTTCCTATTTGGAACCAGTCTGTTGTTCCATATCCAGTTCTAACTGTAGTCTATATTTAATTAAGAGAGCAAATTAAACAAAAACAAAGACAACCCCATATGTATTTGCATAAAATATAGAACTAATATCATATGCTTATGTACATTTTGAACATTATTAGGCAAACAAAATCATTAGATGTTCATTTATTGTACTATAACCATGAAGTTATGGTATATAGCATATTAGAGAAGTATATATTATTTATCCTTTTGTTATTTACTTATGAGTATATAATGAGTATATAATGCAAGAGTATATACATTTATTCTTTTTGTTATTTACTTATGACTTACTGTTAGAACTTGTTTTAGAGATAGAATATTCCCCAGATCTTACAGTCTCTCACTGCCTCAACTTGCTCACCACTTTATTAAATATCTGATTTTTGTTCTTCTTTGAGTTCCAAACCCAGACTATAATTAGGAAGGGACAATTGGTACCGTGTCCTAGTTCACCGAAATTTAGAGGGTGCAGACATGAAAATAATAATTTTAAAGAGTTAGTACCTATTTAGCAAGAATGATTAGCTAAAATAGGAAGTTACCAGATGGCACACATGGTTAATAACATCCATCTGTGAGCCACATTATGAATAACAGAGTTTATTTGAGGGCACATTAGTGCTGCTTATACCAAGATTAAAATAGATTGTTACACCTCTGTTGGGCCATGCTCTACCTGAAGTGTATTGCACACTTGTTACTTAAGTCTAACCCTAGCATATAGCCCAACCCTATAAGTTTCTCTTCTTGGATGAGGGAGAAACAAAACATAAGATTTATGAGGACAAGGAAACCATCTTTTCACAACCTCTGTTGATCCTACTTTGTATTCTTCCTTATAACTACCTATGTTTAAGTCGCATCTCTATTTTTTGCCATCTGCATGACTTAGAGAAGCAAGCTAATGTCTCTGCAGTCAAATCACTCCATCTTACCCCACATAGAAAATGGGGTTGATGATAAATATATCGCCTACCTATGAGGGCAGTCGGGAAGTGGAAATATTCAATTTTAAGGTACTTAGAACAGATTTTTGAACATAATAAGCATCATGTTGGTTTGACTGATTTAACATCTGTGATTTGCTTTGTTCTACTTCTAATATTTAAACAGAATAGTTGGCTGCGTGAAATCTGTAATTTTTCTAATAGTTTGATGAGTTAAAGCTAACTTTTAAATGCACTCTACCATATAACCAAATACATTAGCATGTCGCATGTAACTAATCTGGTGTAAATTGGCAGAAAAATATAATGTGAGCTGTTATCCAAGTGAAACAAGCTTGGAGACCATGGAATCATAAATTTATATATACTCCATAATAGAGATGTAGATTTATTTTTATCCTGCTTATGATGTAAGCAATATCCTCTGTCACTACAGTCCATTTGGTTTAGTTCCTGCCATGAAATACACTAGAAGTGATGAAAGGTGAATGGTACTTAGGTGAATTGCCAGAGCCTTCTTCAGGTTTCCAGAATAACTTAAACTTGTGATATAACCAGAAATATCAATATCACCTTGTTTTCAGCTACAGAGTATCACCATTATCATAAAAAACATAGAGACTGAATGTGCATGCAGGTGGAATTTTTTTTTTTAAGTTTGGAAGACTATACTCTATAGCCATTCTCTTTAACTGTAAAAGAGGATGTTAAAATAAATCATAAAGCACTCATCAGATTTTAATAAACTTAAAAATATTTACCAAGGGGTATATATTAGAATAGTGATTTAGGGTAATATTTGTCTTTTACTTGGAAATCACATTTTAAAAATTTTTTATAGCATGTTGCTTTTTTTTCCTATAAATATTTTAAAGTTACTACTTGAATTTTATATGTAAAATCACACATTTTGAACGTTGAGGTTTTCAAAGAAGCCTCAATTCTATAGAACAAAATGAAAAATAGTCTCTCCTTTCTAAAGCAAATATGGGTCACTGTTCAGTTTGTGATTTTGAGGAGTAATTTCTATTTTCTTACTGTAAATATGAAGTTTATAATTTAAAAACAGCATGAACAAATGGTCTGGGTTCATCTAAGGTACCTATTTTGTAGAAAGAAAGTATGGGGTCTTAGGTAAAATAAATGTAAATATACCTGTGAGAGAGTGCATGTGTGTGTGTATGTGTGTGTATTTAAATTTACTATTCAAGTTAAGTGAAAATTATTTCTATAGTTCCTCAGCTTCTTTTCACCTTTCTCTTTCTTTACCTAATTTGCCCCATCTTTGCATTTCCACCATAAAAAGATTATAACTTGGACATATCCATTACAGATATTTGGTGGCATATTGCTACTGTAACTTTAGGATAAGTGGATGGAGATGGACCAAAATGTGTTCTCCATATATCTTAAAGAAATATTTGTAATTGCTCTATTTGGTAAGGCTAGAAAATCATGGAGGAGCAGTAAGACGGAATTTGATCTGACTGTGTTTATAAGCAAATTGGCTTTATTTCCTAAAACATTTAGGGAAAGGTGAAAGGAAAAATAAGAAAGCCAACCAAAGTATCTAATTAATATTAAAAAAGTTCTATAATATGGGATGAATATTATAGTAAAATTTAAGGTAGAAGGGAGAATAAAATGCTTTTTTATTCAATGACCTGGAATAAGTTGGGAGAGTATAGGTTATAAACAACCACAAAACCTTGCTCACTTAATATGAAAAATAAAAAAAGTTTATCACTTACTTCTGCATAGCCTGCTACTGGTTTTGGTGACTCTGGAGGGCACTGCTTTCAAAATACGCTTTCATGTTGACTAAGAAAGAAGAGAAGTCTGTGGAGATAAGCATCAGCTTTGAAACACCCACTTGAAAGTAACACACACCACTTTGTTCCTTGTACAAGTAGGACCAAAAACTTTCATTAGAGCAATAAGTTAAAAGGATTTCTTTGTAGAAGTCTAATGGAACTTTTTTTGTGTGTTTGTTGCTATTGTTGTTCAGTTGCTAAGTTGTGTCTGACTCTTTGTGACCCCATGGACTACAGTATACTGGGTGCCCCTGTCATTAATTATATCACAGCGATTGCTCAAATTTGTGCCCATGAGTCACTGATGCTATATAACCATCTCATCCTATGTAATCTACTTCTTCTCCTGCCTTCAATCTTTCTCAGCACGAGGGTCTTTTCAAATGAGTCAGTTCTTTGCATCAGGTGGCCAAAGTACTAGAGCTTCAGCTTCAGCATCAATCCCTCCAATGAATATTCAGGACTGATTTCCTTCAGGAGTGACTGGTTTGATATCCTTGCAGTCCAAGGAACTCTCAAGAATCTTCTCCAGCACCACAGTTGAAAAACCTCGATTCTTCCTCACTCAATCTTCTTTAAGGTCCCACACTCACATCCATACGTGACTACTGGAAAAACCATAGCTTTGACTAGATGGACCTTCATTGGCAAAGTGATGTCTTTGCTTTTAGACATGCTATCTAGGTTTGTCATAGCTTTAATTCCAGGGAGCAAGCATCTTTTAGTTTCATGGCTACAGTAACAATTCACCGTGATTTTGGAGGGCCCCCCCGCAAAAAAATCTGTCATTGTTTCCAAAAATTTCCCTTTCTATTTGCCATGGAGTGATGGCACTGAAGGCCATGAACTTAGATTTCTGAATGGTGAATTTCAAGCCAGCTTTTTCACTCTCCTCTCTCATGCTCATCAAGAGGCCCTTTAGTTCCTCTTCATTTTGTGGCATTAGAGTGGTTCACTTCAGTTCAGTCTCTCAGTCATCTCTGACTCTTTGAGACCTCCATGGACTGCAGCACGCCAGACCTCCCTGTCCATCACCAGCTCCCAGAGCTTATTCATACTCACGTCCATTGAGTCAGTGATGCCATCCAGCCATCTCATCCTCTGTCATCCCCTTCTCCTCCCAACTTCAATCTATTCTAGCATCAGGGTCTTTTCCATTGAGTCAGTTCTTCGCTTCAGGTGGCCAAATTATTGGAGTTTCAGCTTCAACATCAGTCCTTCCAATGAATATTCAGGACTGATATTCTTTAGGATTGACTGGTTGGACTCCTTGCATTCCAAGGGACCCTCAAGAATGTTCTCCAACACCAGAGTTCAAAAGCATAATTTTTTTGGTGCACAGCTTTCTTTATAGTCCAGCTCTCACATCCATACATGACTACTGGGGAAGCCATAGCCCTGACTAGATAGACTTTTGTTGGCTAAGTATTGTCTCTGCTTTTTAATATGTTGTCTAGCTTGGTCATAACTTTTCTTCCAAGGAGTAAGCATCTTTTAATTTCATGACTTCAGTCACCATCTCCAGTGATTTTGGAGCCCAAAAATATAAAGTCTGTCACTGTTTCCACTGTGTCCCCATCTATTTTCCATGAAGTGATGGGCCTGGATACCATGATCTTCATTTTCTGAATGTTCAGTTTTAAGTCAACATTTTCACTCTCCTCTTTCACTTTTATCAACAGGCTCTTTAGTTCTTCTTCACTTTCTACCATAACGGGGGTGCCGTCTGCATATCTGAGGTTATTGATATTTCTCCCAGCAATCTTGATTCCAACTTATGCTTCATCCAACCCAGCATTTCTCATGATGTACTCTGCATATAAGTTAAATAAACAGAGTGACAATATACAGCCTTGATGTACTCTTTTCCTGATTTGAAACCAATCTGTTGTTCCATGTCCAGTTCTAACTGCTGCTTCTTGACATACATAACTATTTCTCAGGAGACAG
This sequence comes from Neotragus moschatus, assembly GCA_006410615.1. Taxonomy (NCBI): domain Eukaryota; kingdom Metazoa; phylum Chordata; class Mammalia; order Artiodactyla; family Bovidae; genus Neotragus; species Neotragus moschatus. Next base: position 47,267 of record SJYA01000057.1, on the reverse strand, counting down.
GTTAGGTGGTCTGGTATTTCCATCTCTTAAAGAATTTTCCGCACTTTGTTGTGATCCATACAGTCAAAGGCTTTGGAACAGTCAGTAAAGCAGAAGTAGATATTTTTCTGGAACTCTCTTGCTTTTTCAATGATCCAATGGATGTTGGCAATTTGATCTCTAGTTTTTCTGCCTTTTCTAAATCCAGCTTAAACATATGGAAGTTCATGGTTCACATACTGTTGTAGCCTGACTTGGAGGATTTTGAGCATGACTTTGCTAGCATGTGAGATGATTGCAATTGCACAGTAGAGTTTGAGCCTTCTTTGGCATTGTCTTTCTTTGGCATCGGAATGAAAAAAAGCCCTTTCCAGTACTGTGGCCCCTGCTGAGTTTTCCAGAGTTGCTGGCATTTTGAGTGCAACACTTTCACAGCATCATCTTTTAGGATTTGAATTAGATCAACTGGAATTCCTTCACCTCCACTACCTTTGTTCATAGTGATGCTTCCTAAGGCCTATGTGACTTCACATTCCAGGTTGTCTGTTTCAAGATCAGTGATCATACCATCACAGTTATCTGGGTCNCACTTTCACAGCATCATCTTTTAGGATTTGAATTAGATCAACTGGAATTCCATCACCTCCACTACCTTTGTTCATAGTGATGCTTCCTAAGGCCTATGTGACTTCACATTCCAGGTTGTCTGTTTCAAGATCAGTGATCATACCATCACAGTTATCTGGGTCATGAAGATTTTTTTGTATAGAGTGGTATCATCTGCATATCTGAGGCTGTTGATATATCTCCTGGCAATCTTGATTCAGCTTGTGAGTCATCCAGACTGGCACTTTGCATGATATACTCTACATAGAAGTTAAATAAACAAGATGAAAATGTATAGTCTTGTACTCCTTTACCAATTTCTAATCAATCATTTGTTCCAGTAAACTTCTAACTATTGCTTCTGGACAGTCATGCAGGTTTTCCAGGAGACAGGTAAGTAGTCTGGTATTCCTATCTCTTCATGAATTTTCCACAGATTTTTGTAATCTACACAGTCAAAGACTTTAGTGTAGTCAGTGAAGCAGAAATAGATGTTTTCATGTAATTCCCTCGCCTTTTCTATGATGCAACACATTTGGCAATTTGATCTCTAGTTCCTCTGCCTTTTCTAAACCGAGTTGGTACATCTGAACGTTCTCAGTTCATGTACTATAGAAGCTTAGCTTGAAGGATTCTGAGCATAACTTTACTAGCATGTGGAATAAACAGAACTATACAGTAGTTTTAACATTCTTTGATGTTGCCCTTCATTGAGATTGGAATGAAAACTGCCTTTTTCCAATCCTGTGGCCACTGCTGAGTTTTCCACATTTGCTGGCCTATGAGTGTCACACTTTAAAAGCGTCATCTTTTAGTATTATAAATAGCTAACCTGGAATTTTCGCATTTCCACTAGCTTTATTTGTAATAATACTTCGTAAGGCCCATTTGACTCTTATTCCAGCATGTCTGGTTCTAGGTCAGTATCCCATTCATTAAGACCTTTCTTGTATAGTTTTCCTGTGTATTCTTTCCACCTCTTCTTAATATCTTCTGCTTCTGTTAGATCCATACTGTTTCTGTCCTTCATCATACCAATCTTTGCATGAAATGTTCTCTTAATATATTCAGTTTTATTCAAGTGATATATAGTCTTTCTCGTATTGTTTCCCTCTATTTCTTTGCATTGTTCATTTAAGAACACCTTATCTCTCCTTGCAGTTCTCTGGAACTCTGCATTCAGCTGGGTATATCTTTCCCTTTCTCCCTTGCTTTCCACTTCTCTTATTTCCTCAGTTATTTTTAAAGCCTCCTTAGACAACCACCTCACCTTCTCGCATTTCTTTTTCTTTGGGATGGTTTTGGTCACCGCCTCTTGTACAATCTTATGAACTTCTGTCCATAGTTCTTCAAGCATTCCTGTCTATCATATCTAATCCCTTGAATCTATTTGTCACCTCCATTGCATAATCATAAGGGATTTGATTTAGATCACACTTGAATGGGCTAGTTTTTCCCTCGTTTCTTCAATTTTGCAATAAAGAGCTGACAATCTAGCTCCAGGTCTTGTTTTTGTTGACTGTACAGAGCTTCTCTATCTTTGGCTGCAAAGAATATAATCAATCTGATTTCATTATTGACCATTTAATGTTGTCCATATGTAGAGTTGTCTCTTTTGTTGTTGGAAAAGACTGCTTGTTATGACCAAGGTGTTCTCTTGAAAAACCTCTGCTAGCCTTTGTCCTGCTTCATTTAGTAGATCAAGGCCAAAGTTGCCTGTTACTCCAGGTTTCTCTTGAATTCCTACCTCTGTGTTCCAGTTCCCTCTGATTAAAAGGATATCTTTTTGGTATTAGTTCTAGAAGGTCTTGTGGGTCTTCATTGAATCAGTTAACTTCAGCTTCTTTGCCATCAGTAGTTGGGGCATAGACTTAGATTACTGTGTTGATGAATGGTTTGCCTTGGAAATTAACCTAGATCATTCTGTCATTTTTGAGACTGCATCCCCATAATGTATTTTTGACTCTTTTGTTGACTATAAGGGCTACTCCATTTCTTCTAAGGGATTCTTGTCCACAGTAGTAGATATAATGATCATCTGAATTAAATTCACTCATTCCCACCCTTTTAGTTCACTAATTCCTAAAATGTTGATGTTCACTCTTGCCATCTCCTCCTTGACTATATCCAGTTTACCTTGATTCATGGACCTAACATTCCAGGTTCCTAGTCAATACTGATTTTTACTGCATCAGACTTTATTTTCACCAGAGTCATCAACAACTGGAGTCATTTCCACTTTGGCCCAGATGCTTAATTCTTTCAGGAGCTATTCTTAACTGCCTTCCACTCTTCCCCAGTAGCATTTTGGACACCTTCCAACCTGGAAGGCTTATCTTCCCATGTCATATTTTTTGCCTTTTCATACTATTCATGGTGTTCTCTTTGCAAGAATTCTGGGGTGGTTTGTCATTCCTTCCTACAGTGCACCACATTTTGTCAGAACTCTCCACTATGACCCNTAGCATTTTGGACACCTTCCAACCTGGAAGGCTTATCTTCCCATGTCATATTTTTTGCCTTTTCATACTATTCATGGTGTTCTCTTTGTAAGAATCCTGGGGTGGTTTGTCATTCCTTCCTACAGTGCACCACATTTTGTCAGAACTCTCCACTATGACCCATCTGTCTTATGTGGCCTTGCAAGTGGCCCTGTACAGCCTAGCTCATAGTTTCATTGAGTTATACAAACCCCTTCACTAGGAGAGGCTATGATCTATCAAGATTTGTGTTTGTAAACATGTACATATACATATTAATATATGTATAGCTTTAANGCAAGAATTCTGGGGTGGTTTGTCATTCCTTCCTACAGTGCACCACATTTTGTCAGAACTCTCCACTATGACCCGTCTGTCTTATGTGGCCCTGCAAGTGGCCCTGTACAGCCTAGTTCATAGTTTCATTGAGTTATACAAACCCCTTCACTAGGAGAAGGCTATGATCTATCAAGATTTGTGTTTGTAAACATGTACATATACATATTAATATATGTATAGCTTTAAACCCTTCTTAGGAACGTCCCTGGGTAAAATCTAAACAGGTCCCTGTACAGGAGGACAGGAAAAGAACAAAGGAAAAAAGCATAGCACTCTAGATTGGTAAATGGCATTAATAAAAAGGGCAACTTACTTACAAGGTTTGTCTTGANTATGTATAGCTTTAAACCCTTCTTAGGAACTTCCCTGGGTAAAATCTAAACAGGTCCCTGTACAGGAGGACAGGAAAAGAACAAAGGAAAAAAGCATAGCACTCTAGATTGGTAAATGGCATTAATAAAAAGGGCAACTTACTTACAAGGTTTGTCTTGAGTAGCAACAAGACAAGTAGGTTTCTGTGAACACTGCCAGAACCATACAAGTTTATATAAAGGTTTTAGCTGTCTGCGTTCATTCACTTGTACAGGGGACTTTAGCTGAGTTCAGTCACATAACAATTCAGAGATCCTCAATAGCACATTTATATTTCAAGGATGTATTCATGGAGCTGTATTGTGGAGCAGGAAAGATAAGTCGATCACATCTTCCAAAGACAGAGGAGAAGGTGCAAAGCCTCCAATTGCCTGGGATCAGCTTGTAAGTCAACTGGCAATCATGCCTTTTTGTTGGCCTTCTCCAACAATCTCCATGCATGTATGCTCAGTTGTGTTTGACTCTGCAACCCCAAGGACTGTAGCTCTCTAGACTCCTCTATTCATGGAATATTCTAGGTAAGAATACTGGAGTGGGTTGCCATTTTCTCCTCCGTAGATCCTTACTCTGGAACTGAACCTGAGTCTCTAGTATCTCTTGCACTGGCAGGCAGATTCTTTACTGCTCTGCCACCTGGGAAGCCCCTCCAACAGTGTGTACACATATGAATGTACATATACACACTATTGTACATATACGTATACAATCTCTGTGTGTATATAGAAAAACATTATATATAATATAAATCATATACTCCATTATTTATATACTATATATTATATAAAATTTTAACATGTAAAAAATATATTCTGCTCCTAGGCTAATAGGAGCAGGGGTCAACAGAATATAGTCTTAAACATTGAACCTTTCAGTATTATGAAAGTGTAATCTACAGTTATGAGCTTCCCTGGTGGCTCAGATGGTAGAGAATGTGCCTGCAATGCAGGAAAACTGGGTTTGCTCTCTCAGTCAGGAAGATCACCTGGAGAAGGGAATGGCTCCTCATTCCAGTATTCTTATCTGGAGAATCCCATGGACAGAGGATTCTGGAGGGTTACAGTCCATGGAATAATAAAGAGTTGGACACGACTAAGTGACTAACACAATCTACCCATATTATTTCTAGCACTTTATTCCAAATGTTAGTGTATGATAGTCTCATTCATGTTTCCTAGGTGCTATAAAACCTAACCCATGTTTCTTTATTCCCCATTTATTGGACTTCTCTGACACTTGACCCCACGAACTCTACCCAAATCTTTTTCCTCCCTTTATTTCCTTGACCCTGATATTTTCATTTCTTCTTTTACCTCTTCAGGTTCATTCTCTGACTACTTTTATATNGTCTCATTCATGCTTCCTAGGTGCTATAAAACCTAACCCATGTTTCTTTATTCCCCATTTATTGGACTTCTCTGACACTTGACCCCACGAACTCTACCCAAATCTTTTTCCTCCCTTTATTTCCTTGACCCTGATATTTTCATTTCTTCTTTTACCTCTTCAGGTTCATTCTCTGACTACTTTTATATTTAGAGTTAAATCTACCCCAGAATTACTATAAATACCATTCTTTTCTCATTTATCATTTTTTGTTTTTGTTTTATTCACTAAGTTGTTTCCAATTCTTTTGCAACCTTATAACTGAAGCCCACCAGGCTCCACTGTCCATGGGATTTCCCAGGCAAAAATACTGGAGTGAGTTGCAATTTCCTTCTACAGGAGATCTTCCTGATCCAGGGAAAGAACATACATTTCCTGCATTGCCAGGTGGATTCTTTATCATTGAACCACCAGGGAAAACGTTATTGGCAGTGGGGCTTCCCTGGTGGCTCAACAGTAAAGAATTAGCTTGTGGTGAAGTGTACATGGGTTCTATCTCTGAATCAGGAAGATCACCTGAAAAAGGAAATGGAAACCCACTAAAGTATTCTTGCCTAGGAAATCCTATGGACAGAGAACCCTGGGAGGCTACAGTCTTTGGAGTCACAAAGAGTTGACACAACTGAGCACATATCCAAAACTGGCAGTACTTTCAAATAAGACGTGAATGTTTCCACTACTAAAGATTACAGATAGCCTCTCTTCATATTTTACCATGAGTTGAATTTTCAATAAACTTTCAGAAAACAAATTAAAGTTCCCCCGTCCCTGGGATTTTCCAGGCAAGAACACTGGAATGGGTTGCCATTTCCTTCTCCAATGCATGAAAGTGAAAAGTGAAAGTGAAGTCGCTCAGTCGTGTCCAACTCTTGGTAAGCCCATGGACTGCAGCCTACCAGGCTCCTCCATCCATGGGATTTTCCAAGCAAGAGTACTGGAGTGGGGTGCCATTGCCTTCTCCAAATAACAAAATAAAAACTCAATTTTCAGAACTATGAACTAGAGAATTATAGGAAAAAAGTTATTCTCATTTAAATATTTTAATTTTAGGGTATCTCTGGTGACTCAGACTGTAGAGAATCTGCCTGCAATGCAGGAGACCGAGGTTCAGTCCCTGGGTCAGGAAGATTCCCCGGAGAAGGGAATGGGTACCCACTTCAGTATTCTTGCTTGGAGAATTTTGGTAAAATATTAAATCACTATTATTACTCACAATTATAGACTGGAAAACTAGAGTATAAAGAAAATAATCCACAATACTTAAGTAGCATATGACAAAGATAGGGCTTGAACCTAACCTCTTAGCAACCTATTCCTTCCATTATCCCCTCACTGTAGTGCCTCAGTGAGGACATCCCAAGAAACATGAGAGCTTTTAAAGCAAATCTCTATAAACTGTATTGGAAAAGTGTCTAACAGCACACACTTGAAAAATCTTTATAAACCTGTGATTTCTAAATCCATCTGTGGAGATTGTGTCTCTCTGAATGTCCCCAGGCCTATATTCCTAATTTCCTAGCTATATGTCCATCTGCATGAATCTTCATGCTCCTCTAAACCCATAAGTTTGAAATCCTACTAGGACTTTTACTTCCATCTGAAGATCTTCTTCTTTATATTGTATCTGGTTAATATATTTTCTAATTTTAAATCTCAGACTTCCTTTTGATTATTCCTTCTAATAAAGATATTATCCTTTCATGATTGAATTATTTCAATTAAGGATATATGTCTTTGAGTTTTCCCTCTTTAATTACTACAAAATTGTTGTTTAATTACACTCTTTAATAATTAATAATTATATAGGAATAGTATTAGCTTCCAGTATCTACAGGGGAATTTTCAAATTCCTTGACAAGCCATAAAATAGTCTCTCAGATCTGATGTATTTTGCAATTCTAATCACACATCATATCATCCCCACAACCTCCTCTATAATCCAGTCATACTGAGCTTCCAACTAGTTTTTGTTGTCTTTACTGTTTTGGGCCTGGGAATATTAGTATATAGTCCTAGGTCTGGATTTTCTCTCTTCTTCCATTCTTCATGATAAAACTATTTCTCAAAATTCAGGTCATATATAACTTGTCAGGCATCCTCATAAAGTCCTGGGGTAGAGATAGTGTTCTCACTTTTAAGCTCAGATTGCACTTTATTCAATATTTGAGACACTAATGATCACACTGCATTTTATTTATTCAAGTATCTTGATCACTCACTATTTGATTTCTATATGACAGAGATCAGTGAAAAACTACACTTTCATAATCTTTGCTCACAAATTATTAAATATACAGTACATGTTTGTTAAATAGATAAATTAAAATTTTAATTTAAATTAAGTTATTGTGAATTATACCAGCAGGAATCCACAGTCTACTCCTAATTATCTTTGGTAATTAAACAATAAAAAATAATAAAAAAGCAAGAGTTAACTATAGTAAATTTTGGACTACTGGGACCTAAAGAAATCTTAGAAATTCTCAGGTAAATAACCCTCTGTACCTGTATGTTCCTATACTCTTCTCTACTTTTATCAACATCAAAGATACCTAGGTATAAGGGTAACGGATAGTTCAACATGGAATTAGATAGAGTTGCAGTCAGTTCAGTTCAGTTCAGTCACTCAGTCATGTCCGACTCTTTGCGACCCCATGAATCGCAGCACGCCAGACCTCCCTGTCCATCACCAACTCCCGGAGTTCACTCAGTGTGTTACATAAAAATAGATATTTTGTTAAATTTGCAAAACTAAAAGAGGTAGATTTGCTTTTAATTATCCAAAGCAAGGCACTGAAATGCTTTTAGGATAAAAATTAGTGATAGTACTTTAAATTTAATTGAACTAGTTTCACAAAATTTAAGATATTCAATATGAGATGAAGTAGTCTAATTTTGCTTATCATACAGGGAAGAAAGTGATACTTCTTTACCATTTNGTTAAATTTGCAAAACTAAAAGAGGTAGATTTGCTTTTAATTATCCAAAGCAAGGCACTGAAATGCTTTTAGGATAAAAATTAGTGATAGTACTTTAAATTTAATTGAACTAGTTTCACAAAATTTAAGATATTCAATATGAGATGAAGTAGTCTAATTTTGCTTATCATACAGGGAAGAAAGTGATACTTCTTTACCATTTTAGGATCATTTTCATCTTCTGTTACTAACTCTTCTACCATGATGTTAAAGTGAAAGCCATCAGCATAGGCTTAAAGAAAAAGTACTAAACACAGAGATAAATTTAAAAAAAAAAAGGTAAAGAAAAATTAAATATTTATTTTTGTTGATGAAAATTTCTATTGGAGAGGGTTAATCACAATTAAAGCTTATTCAAAATGAAGTTTTATCTTAGAAAAATGGTTATTTTGTATATAAAGAAGAACAAAATTAAATTTTAAGGAGATTAATATATTAACATGTAACATATGACATAGTCTATTATTACACAATGTACTTTTTTACAAATAAAATCTTCCAAAAGTAAACAGAGTGCCATAATTTACTATACATGCTGAGATATATATTATCTGTGTTAATCTAGGTCCTGTTAGAAGCTGAAAACTGGATGAGTTTAAATGTGTAATTATTGTATTTGTGCAAACCCTAAGCATTGTGAGAAGAAATGTGGAGGTGCTGAAAATACTGGGAGAGCTGTGAGATCATGCTGCAAGTCTATCACCAAGTAAAGGAAAGAGGAAAACAATAGAATAGGAAAATATAGAGATCTCTTCAAGAAAATTAGAGATACCAAGGGAACATTTCTTGCAAAGACGAGCACAATAAAGGACAGAAATGGTATGGACCTAAAAGAAGCAAAAGATTTTAAGAAGAGGTGGCAAGAATACANAGTTGTGCAATCATGTCTGACTCTTAGTGACCCCATGGACTGCAGCATGTCAGGCCTCCCTGTCCTTCACCATCTCCCTGAGCGTACTCAAACTCATGTTCATTGAGTTGGTGATGCCATCCAATCATCTCATCCTCTGTTGTCCCCTTGTTTTCCTGCCTCCAATCTTTACCAGTATCAGGGTCTTTTCTAATGAGTCAGCTCTTTGGATCAGGAGACCAAAGTATTGGAGCTTCAGCTTCAGTATCAATCCGTCCAATGAATATGCAGAATTTATTTATTTTAGGACTGATTGGTTTGATCTCCTTGCAGTCCAAGGAAATCTCAAGAGTCTTCCCAAACACCATAATTCAAAAGCATCAGTTCTTCAGCGTTCAGCCTTCTTTATGGTTCAACTCTCATATCCATTAATAATTTTAAGTTAGAACAACAAAATGGAGGCTGTCAGTGACATTTGGCATTCCTTGTAGACACATCATTTCAGTGACACATATTATTTTTNAGGAAATCTCAAGAGTCTTCCCAAACATCATAATTCAAAAGCATCAGTTCTTCAGCGTTCAGCCTTCTTTATGGTTCAACTCTCATATCCATTAATAATTTTAAGTTAGAACAACAAAATGGAGGCTGTCAGTGACATTTGGCATTCCTTGTAGACACATCATTTCAGTGACACATATTATTTTTCTCTATGTCTCTGTGTGTACTTTTCCAGTTTTTATAAGTACACTTACTGAATTAGAGGCCACCAGAACTCCATATGAAATCATCTTGATCCTTATATTAAATTTATCAGCAATGACCCTATTTCCAAATAAAGTCATATTCCACGTTTTCCTTTTTTTCCCCCTGCTCCACGTAGTGGATGACATGTTAGTTCCCTGACAAGGGATCAAACCCATACCACCTGCATTGGAAGCATGGGGTCTTAACCATGGGTCTGCCAGCAAAGTCCTTAAGGTCACATTCTAATGTTCTGAGTATATGTGTACTTTGGGAGGGAAATTATTCAATCCATTACAGTTATGCTTCAGTAAAGTATTTACAGAAAAAATATATTAATATACTATCAAAATAATATTAGGTTAATGGAGTATATTAGTTTTAGCTAAATTGTTTTCATAAGACATTAAAATTTTATCTCAGGTTCCTTTTTATCAATAAAATTATATAAACAGGCATATATATATGTATACTCCTGTTATATATATGTGTAATATATACATATATATATTCTTTTTACAAAACATTTCTATCATATTGAAATATATATGTGTTTTCCACTTTATATGTTATGTTTATTTTCCTTTGCCTTTTATATAATAGACTTACAATTTTAAATCTGACAAAATGAAAAAACAAAACTAGTTTTGTGGATATTGATTGACTTCAAATAACTGTGTGTATAAGCTTAAAGTCAATGATCACAAGGTAAGTGGACTGTTAATATATTGTTAAAAATTCTACAACTTACTATGCTATGGAACTATGTGTGATCTACAAATTTAAAATTTAAAAGTTAAAGAGGCTTTATTTCTTATATTGCAACAAAAAAATCTTCAAACAGATACCAGATTAAAGACAATAATCACATAAATGTATAACCATAGCATTCTTACTGATATAACCTGATTTTTAAAATCTAGAGATAGTAATCTAAATCCTAAAGGATTTAGTCCTCACTTTTTCACAAACCAATTCCTTTCTGTTTTATATGCAATATGATAATCATGATTTTCTATGTGGTGCATTAGAATAAAGAATTCTATTTTTAATCCATACAGCTTTTAAAACAATCTCAATTTCTAAATTAAGAAAGGAGTGTTTTAGCATTGTTTGTTTATATGAATACTAAAATACCTTATCTTGATTTTATGATGTTGTTTGTAAGCTCTGGAGATACTAAGGCTAATTTCATCTTTGTTACATTCTTGGATAATCTGTTCTGAGGCTTTGTGTATTGCTGACATACAATGTTTAGATTTTATTTTTCCTTAGTGGAGTTTGTTGTTTAGCCTTGTTGTCACTAAAGCTTGTTATTGTTTATCCTGCTTATTCAGCTGCAAGGTTCATTCCCTGTCCATCATGTTCTCCAATGCCCAGTGTCTGCAGTTTCTTGCAACTTTTTGTTTTTGTTTATTGGCATAAGCTCTTTTTCTCCTTTGGGAAGATCATAGTTCATCTTATTAAGAAGTACCATTTAAAAATATTCTCTCATTTTCAAAATATAATTTAGCATTTATAGAGAGAGAAAAAGAAAAAAGGGAAGTAAATATTTTAGTAACAATGCATTTGAAATTAATTAGCAAAACCAATTAAAAACAAATTTAGTCAGTATAGAGTTATAGCATTAAGGAAACAAACATATTAAAAAATGTTTTTAAAAATATCCAAAATATGGCTTCTCTAGTCATCTAGTAGGAGAAGTAATAAGACACAGAACTGTCTCAGAAAATCTACACCCCCAGTAGTATGAGGTCCAGTTAATAAAGTTTTGTGAATAGATTTTCTGTCATCCCAAAATGCATAGATTAACAAAAATTATTTGATAAAACAATATGCTTCAGATATAGAAAAATCTTTCATCCTATACCATTTATGTATAAAATAGCAAGTGATAAAAGATAGTCACAAGGTGAATGGCAGATGTTACTGGTATCCCATTCCATATCACCTTGGCACTCACTATAACAGACATTCAAGTTTTGTTACTGCAAGAGCCTACACATCTACAACTGATGACTTTTTAATAAGCATTTAGCTTGACAGCAAGCTAAAAATGCTAGCCAAGTGAATGTCCAGGGAGCATTCCTCATCCCTTGACAGACCAGGAGAAGAATTACAACAGCTTCCTTAGTTTATGGTTGGGACAAAATATATGTACATATATTCAGTGTGAGAGCTCCACACTGGCAGGATGAGCATTAGAAGTTCTAGGGAACCATGTAAGACCTAATGAGTCAGAATCTTTGGGGACAAGCTTCAGAAACTGCTTTAACTGCTAAAATTTGTGAAGCATTAATTTACACAAGGAGTCAGAAAAATTTTCTGTAAAGGGACATACATTAATTTCTTATTGCTGTCATAGCAAATTACCACAAACTTACATGGTTTAAAAACAACACACTTTTATTATCTTACAGTTCTGTAAGTCAGAAGTCCCACATCAGTCTTACCGGGCTAAAGTCAAGATGTCAGTAGAGTCAGTTCTTTTCAGAGGCTCTAGAGGAGAATCTGTTTCTTTGCCTTTGCCAGCTTTAGAGGCTATGCACTTTCATTGACTTGTAGTCCTTTTAGCTTCAAAATCATCAGTATAGGGTCATTATATCTGCTTTACTATTTTTGTTGGCATATGGCCTACATTAAGAACCCTTGTGATTGCATTGAACACAAAGGATAATGAGGATAACCTCCACATCTTAAGATTCCTAAATTCATCACACTGTAAGGTCCCTTTTGCTAGATAAGGTAACATATTCACATTTTCTGGGGATTAGGATATGGACATCTTTGGAGGGAGCATTATTCTGCTTTCCATAAACCAGATCATAACTATTTTAAGTACTGTCTGCCAAGAGGCAAAATTGGGGATATTCTGTAGATACCTGTATAACAACAGAAAACTGTTTTCCACATTTTCCAGGGATGGGCCATCCACTCCAGATAGTGGGTCTACTTTGGTTCAGTTGGAGAAATCCTGCAAAAGAAGAACACCTGGGTCAAGAGGGGTACATAGTAGTGGAAAGCACTGGTTACACCCTTTTTAGTTTCATTCTCTATTCCAAGAATATTAAGGAATACTCCCTTCTCATCTCACAGAGTTTTGAAAACTCAATTTAGACAGCTGGACAGAAATAATATTACTTTCTGAGTCCCTGAAATCCAGACTAAGACTCCAATCTTGGTGTCCCAAAATTGCCAATAGAGGAGTGCCCAATGTGAAGCTGGCAATTGGCACAAATCCTGTGTATCAATAAAGTGCAGCCACTGGCTGAGGAGGCAGTTGCTAGGAGCAGAGGAGAAATATGGGGAAAAGGGAACACCTAGACTGATCTCCATGGTTTATAGAGCTGGACTGCTGGAGTTGTGCTCCTGAGTACAGGGAAAATACAAACAGATGGTATGCCATGCTTGACCCAAGGGCTATAGTTTGCTGATCTCTAGTAGTAGAGACACCATCCCCTAGAAATCACATTGGAATTGAGCTCTAATTGCCCACAGCAGTGAACTGTATTCTCTATTCATTGCTTCCCTTTCCAGTCTCACTGCCTATTCCCTCCATGAATGCTTCCTGAAATAACTTCCCAACTAAACTATTTGCATTTAAATTCTTTCTTCAGGAGCATTGCTCAGATAACACAACTAGTACATGATATGGTCAGAAATGATTTTTTTAAAGTCAATTCCATTTGTCAAAAGTATACCAAATATAAACTTGATAATCACATGTATTAATAATATCAGCTTTTTGTAGAAAGAAAGATATGTGCTTTTTTTTTTAATGTGTTTTCCCCATTTATTTTCTCATGGGTTTGTTTATTAAAATGGCACTGTGCATAGATAGGAGAGTATGCATGCATGCTAAGTCACTTCAGTCATGTTTACTCTTTGCAACTCCATAGACTGTAGCTTGCCAGGCTCCTCTGTCGATGGGTTTCTCCAGCAAGAATATTGGAATGGGTTGCCATGCCCTCCTCCAGGGGAACTTCCCAACTTAGGGGTCAAACCAGCATCACTTACATCTCCTGTACTGGCAGGTGGTTCTTTACCACTAGTGCTACCTGTGAAACCCATCAGTTCAGTTCAGTTCAGTCACTCAGTTGTGTCCAACTCTTTGCGACTCTATGGACTGGAGCATTGCCAGGCCTCCCTATTCATCAGGGACATCCATAAGAGGCTATAGTAATATTAATAATGCAAAATCAATGGAGACGTCTAACTGAAACAACAAATAGAGGGGAAAAGTATCCCCGAATATCAGAAAACTATCAACGATGACCAAAAGACCATTCTGTACTGAAATTTGTTTCTTGACCATGAATGCTTAAAAATTGTTTTAAAAGAATAAGATGATAATCGTGTTTTGCTCACTTGAAGTGGTATTTTCTAGTGATACTAGTAGCCAGTTCTCTGCTGAAGGTGTGAACATTGTCTCTTTAGAACAAAGTTGAAATGCAAGTTTGAAATAAAAAAAAACAAAAAAAAAAGGTTTGCTTTCAACTGGATAAAATGAAAGACCATTTTAAAACAAACTTCATATTTATAAAAATAAAGTATTTTCCTGTCCTAGAGCAAAATAAGTATAAATGCCAGAGAAGAAATGTCCAATAAGGTAATTCATACATTTCAGTTATGACAATTTGCTTTGGGTAGAAAATAAAAGTCCAAACTGAATTCCAACACTAAAAGTACGATATTTTTCAAAAATATGTAGCTAATGAAACAAGAATTCACATTTTACAAGTTTTAACTAATCAAGCTAACAGTTTTCACAATATATCCTCTTCTACTATCATAATTAGGAAGGAACATTTCATGTAGTGCAATTGTCACCAGCTAGATTCCAGTTTAACTATAATAGCATCAGTGAGTAATAAGGCATGGAAATGAGTTTTACAAACTGGCAGCATGAGGAAAAGATTCCATAGCCTCTCTCTGTTTAGAATGTAATCACTGCCATCTTAGTGCCCCTGCTATTGCTCCATTTCTCAGGTAAAAATAAACTTAACATATTTAAATAGTTAAAATTTAAAATTAATATACAAGTCTATATAGAGTCAGAGTTTGAGGCAAGTGTACAATAATTTACATTTTCTTTACTTACACACCCTCACATACACATAACTGATATCACATGAATAAGATCTACCTATTGTCTCAATTAATAGTAAATTTCATATAGAGTAAATTTCATAAAGATTAAAATATTGATTCATTCATTTTAAGCTAGTTTATTTTCTCAGATGTTCANTTGTTGCATTTCTGTTTTTTAAATTAGTAATCAGGCATTCTAATCATACTAATTCAAACAATTGGAATCAAAATTCTTTTGACCTCATGGACTGTAGCCTGCCAGGCTCCTCTGTCCATGGGATTTTTCAGGCAAGAATACTGGAGTGGGTTGCCATTTCCTTCTCCAGATAATTTTTTTACTTAGGCAAAAATTCATTAGTTTTCTAAAATATATGTATACATATATTATACATATAATTTACATACATGCATAAAATAGCTTTTCTACTGCGTTTGATAAAGGCTTGCAAAGGAACATCAGAAAAAAAAAGAAAAAAGAAAAAGGAGAGATGGATAAATTGGAAAGCATTAACTAAATGAAATGTGAGCACTGGATAT
This sequence comes from Neotragus moschatus, assembly GCA_006410615.1. Taxonomy (NCBI): domain Eukaryota; kingdom Metazoa; phylum Chordata; class Mammalia; order Artiodactyla; family Bovidae; genus Neotragus; species Neotragus moschatus. The sequence goes on along the minus strand of SJYA01000057.1, from coordinate 31,908 downwards.
GAGATAGTGAAAGTGAAACAAACTAGATAAAAGTAAAAGATCCTCATATTAGTTCAGCTGTTTTTAAACATGGCTCCTCATTAGAAACATATCTGGAGTTCTGGTCAAAAAAAAAGAAAAAAAGAGGAGATTGGGAAGATCCCCTGGAGGAGGAAATGGCAACCCATTTTAGTATTCTTGCCTGAAAAATCCCATGGACAGAGGAGCCTGGGGAACTACAGTCCAAAGGGTTGCGAAGAGTCAGACACAACTGAGCACTCACACTCTCAAGTACAAAAAGTTGTGTTTAAAAAATGNCAAAAAAAAAAAAAGAGAAGCAATACCTGGACATCTGTATTTTTCAAAAAATTCCAAGATAATTCTGACATGCCTCTGGATTTTAAAAGAGTGATTACAGGGTTTTCTATTAAATAATAGGTCTGATGATACAGAATTCTATTATTTTTGTGTTGCCCAATTATGATATAATGGTATTAAGTGCATAATAGTACATAGTCACAATAGTAAAATATGTTTATCACTTTTCACAATCAATAACCTGACAAAAAATAAAAGATAATTATAATTTCAAGCCATAATGGGCACATGATTAACTTAATAATATGAAATAATTACATACAATTTGGGAGGGTCAAGCAGGGTGATGTGGTAAGTGGAAGTGCATACATACATACATGTTTTCATCCACCCAAGAAGTCTGTCTTTTGGTTGGTGCATCTAATCCATTTACACTTAAGGAATGATCCTATTACCATTTTCTTAATTGTTTTGGGTTTATTTTCTGTAGGTCTTTTTTTTGTTTGTTTGTTTCCTGCCTAGAGATGTTCCTTTAGCATTTGTTGTAAAGCTGTAAAGAATTTCTCTTAATTCCCTTATTTTGTCCTTCCCTCCCACCCCTCTCCTTGGTGGTAACAATTAGTACATTTTTCTATATCTGTAAGTCTGTTTCTGTTTCACTATATTTATCCACTTATACATTACTTTGCCAACAAAGGTCCGTCTAGTCAAGGCTATGTTTTTTCCAGTAGTCATGTATGGATGTGAGACTTGGACTGTGAAGAAGGCTGAGTGCTGAAGAATTGATGCTTTTGAACTGTGGTGTTGGAGAAGACTCTTGAGAGTCTCTTGGACTGCAAGGAGATCCAGCCAGTCCATTCTGAAGGAGATCAACCCTGGGATTTCTTTGGAAGGAATTATGCTAAAGCTGAAGCTCCAGTACTTTGGCCACCTGATGCAAAGAGTTAACTCACTTGAAAAGACTCTAATGCTGGGAGGGATTGGGAGCAGGAGGAGAAGGGGACGACAGAGAATGAGATGGCTGGATGGCATCATCGACTCAATGAACATGAGTTTGAGTGAACTCTGGGAGTTGTTGATGGACAGGGAGGCCTGGCGTGCTGCAATTCATGGGGTTGCAAAGAGTTGGACACGACTGAGCGACTGAACTTAACTGAAATGAACTGAAATGAAAACATATAGTATTTATCTTTTTCTGACTTATTTCACTAAGAAAAAAATTCTCTAGATCCATCCATGTTGCTGTAAATGGCAAAATTTCATTCTTATTTATGGCTAAGTAATATTTCATTATGGTGGTGGTTTAGTTGCTAAGTCGTGTCCGACTCTTACGACCCCATGGACTGCATCCTGTAAGTCTCCTCTGTCCATGGGATTCTCCAGGCGAGAATACTAGAGTTGGTTGCCATTTCCTTCTCCAAGGAATCTTCCCAACCCAGGAACCCAGAAATTGAACCCTGGTATCCTGCATTGCAGGCAGGTTCATTATACATACATATTCTTATGAAGTAAGTCAGGAAAATGATAAACACTGTATATTTAATCTTCTTTACTCAGTCATTTGTTGAAGAACACTTTGGTTGCTTCCATACTTGGCTATTAAAAATATGCCATTATGAACATCAGAGTGTATCTATTTTTCAAAAGTGTTTTCACTTTCTTTTGATAAATAACAAGGAAGGGAAATGCTAGATCATATGATAGTCATGCTTTTAATATTTTGAGATACCTTCATACTGTTTTCCATTGTGCCCATATCAATCAATAAGTATTATTGACTTACTTCTTGTCTTTTTTTTTTTTTTTNTCTTTTGATAAATAACAAGGAAGGGAAATGCTAGATCATATGATAGTCATGCTTTTAATATTTTGAGATACCTTCATACTGTTTTCCATTGTGCCCATATCAATCAATAAGTATTATTGACTTACTTCTTGTTTTTTTTTTTTTTTTTGCCATGCTGCACAGAACACAGAACCTTAGTTCTTTTATGAGGGATCGAACCCATGCTCCTTGCAGTGGAAGTGTGGAGTCTTAATCACTGAACTGCCATGGAAGTCCCTTCTTGTCTTTTCAACTACAGAAATTTTGGCAGGTGTGAGGTGCTAGCTCATTGTAATTTTGATATGCATTTTCCGTTTAGATTTTCAATCCATTTGAGATTATTTTGGTATATGATGTAAGAAAATGGCCTAGTTTCTTTCTTTCTTTCTTATTTTTTTACATGCAGCTGTTCAATTTTCCCAGCACTACTTCTTAAAGGGATTGTTTTTACCCATTGTATATACGTGCCTCCTTTGTGGTAGATTAACTGACTATATGAATGTGAGATTATTTCAGGGACCTCTATTCTGTTCCACTAATTTATGTATCTGTTTTTGTATTGGTACTGGTATGTTTTGATTACTATAGTTGTGTACTATCATATGAAGTCAGGCAGGGTGATATCTCCAGGTTTGTTCTTTTTCTTCAAGATTGTTCTGGCTCTTCAGTGTCTTTTTTGGCTCCACATAAATTTTAGGATTATTTGTTCTAGTCCTGTGGAAAATGTTATGGATATCTTGACAGACATTGCGATTAATCTGTATATTGCTTTGCGTAATCCAGACTTTTTAACAATATTTATTTTTCCAATCCATAAGCATGGTATATATTTTCATTTATTTGTATCAGCTTCAGTTTCTTTTATCAATGTTTTATAGCTTTCAGAGCACATGTATTTTACCTCCTCTGTTAAATTTATTTCTGAGTTTTATTTTATAAATTATTTTATTGTACTTTTTGATGAAATTGTAAATGAGATCATTCTCCCATTTTCTTCTTGACCCTTCATTTTAATATATAGAAATGCAACAAATTTATGTATATTAGTCTTTTATCTTGCAACTGTATTGAATTCATTTCTATATATAGTATCATGTCATCCACAAATAGTGAGTTTTACCTCTTCTGTTACAATATAAATACTGTTAATTTATTCTTCTTGTGTGATTGTTATGACTAGAACTTCCATACTATGTTAAGTATAACTGTTTGGAGTAGATACTCTTTTCTTGTTCATTATGTTAAAGAAAAAGCCTTTAATATTTGTGTATTATTTTAGCTATGAGTCTCTCATAAATGGCCTTTATTACAATGAGCTATGTTCCCTCTATGGGGCTTCCAAAGTGGCTCAGTGGTAAAGAATCTGCCTGCCAATTCAGGAAACACAGGACATATGGGTTCAGTCTCTGGGTGGGGTAGATCCCTTGGAGGAGGAAATGGCAATGCATGTTCTTGCCTGGAGAATTCCATGGACAGAGGAGCCTGACAGGCTGGGAGGCAGGAACCTGGGATTGCAAAGAACTGAACACGACTGAGCACACACACTTCTTCCCTCTATAGCAACTTTGATGATAATTTTTTCCAAGAATCAATGCTTAATTTTGTTAGATGCTATTTCCACATCTATTGAGATGATCATCTTATTTTTATCCTTCCTTTCATTAATGTGATATACCACATAGATCTGTGGATATTTAATCATTCTTATATCCCTGGAATAAACCCTACTTGATTGTAATGCTACATTATCATAATGCTGATTTTTAGGTAATGCTGAATTCAGTTTGCTCAGATTTTTTGAGGATTTTTGTGTCTATCTTCATTAGGGATATTGGCCTATGATTTTATTTTTTAAGTTTTTGGATTTAATATCAAGGTAATGCTGTCTGCAATAGAATGAGTTGGGAAGTATTTCCTTCTCTTCAATTTTTTTTGGAGTGGTTTAAGAAATATAGGTATTAACTCTTATCTAAATGTTTGCCTTCCTTGGTGGCTCAGAGGTTAAAGCATCTGCCTGCAATGTGAGAGACCTGGGTTCAATCCCTGGGTTGAATCCCTTGGTTGGGAAGATCTCCTGGAGAAGGAAATGGCAACCCACTTCAGTATTCTTGCCTGGAAAATCCCATGGACAGAGGAGCCTGGTGGGCTACAGTCCGTGGGATTGCAAAGAGTCGGACACGACTGAGCTACTTCACTTTCACTTTCAAATGTTTGGTAGAATTCCCTTGTGAAACTGGTCCTGAACTTTTGTTTGGCGAGAAGTTTTTGATTACTGATTCAATTTCATTACTGGTAACCGGTCTGTTCATGCCATTTCCTTCTGGCTCACAAAATTTCTGCTCAAAATTCAGTTGACAGTTTTATTAGGTGTTTCCTTTTATGTGGTTCTGTTTTTTTTTTTTTTTTCCTTGCTATTTTAAAAATTATCCTTTATTTTTATTTTTTGGCCATTTTAAGTATGTCTTGATGTAGGTCTCTTTGCAATCACCTTCTTTGGGGCTCACTGTCCTTCCAGGATCTGAATATTTGCTTTTTTTCTTCAGATTAGGGACATTTTCAGCCATAATTTCTCAAGTACCTTTTCTGCCTCTCTTTCCTCTTAATGCAATTGTTAGTATGCCTGATGATGTCCCAGACGTCCCTTAAATTTTCCTTTTTTTTTTTTCTGTTTTTACTAGATGATTTCCACTATTCTATTTTCTAAGTTGTTTATATGTTCCTGTGTATCATTTCATCCACTGTTAACTCTTTCTAGTGTATTTTTCATTTCACTTATTATATTCTTCAGCTCTGGTTGTTCTATCTTATAGTTCTTTGCTGAAGTTCTCACTGTGTTCATCTTTATTCAAAGTTAATTTTTCTTACTGTTGCTTTGAATTTTTGTCAAGAAAATTAATCGTCTCATTTACTTATTTATTTCATTATTATTATTATTTTTCTCTCTCCAAGGGTTTTATTTTGTTGTTATTTGGAAT
>SJYA01000057.1:0-24820 GCA_006410615.1 Neotragus moschatus | reverse complement strand
TTTCAAACTTTTTTTGACATCCTCTGTGTTTATGAAATTTGGCAAAACAGTTACCTATCCCATTTGCGAAGGTGTTTACTTGTGTGGAAGCATCTCTGTTCAGTCTGTTGATGCCCAGTGGCTTTAGTGGCTTTGAAATGAGCACAAGGTATATCTTTTCTTTGGGTGCACTAGTAGCCACCACCTTGGTAGGAGGTAGGGCTGGTGTCGGAGAGGCTAGAATCAGAGCCAGCTGCAAGCTGGAGCTTCTCCCAGACTTAGTGGTGGTTGCCAGCCTGTAAGGGGCAGAGTCAGGACTCAAAGGGCTGGAGCAGGGGCCCTGAGGGAGTTGGACTTCCCCTTAGAGTGATGGTAGTCTCTGTTTTCATTGGGAGCATGACTGGGGCCCTAGGGGGCTGGAGCCATACTATGAGCCAATACTGCTTTCCTCTTCTGCTTTACTAATGGGATCAGTGCCCTAGGGGTTTTTAGCTGGCTGTGCTTTTCCCCAATGTGAGAGTATGTGTGTGATGGCAATGGTGAGCTCCACCTTACTAGGAGCCTGGTGTGAACTGTGGGGTGCAAGGGTGTGGTTCTGGCATCATGCAGTTTTCAATCTGCTGCCTCTGCACTGCAACTGGGAGCAAGCAAGTCTGCGAGTACACTCTTCATGAGAAGAGTTGTTTTATTATAGTTTTTTAGTAAGCCGACTGATTTTCAACCCAATCAAAAGAGCTCTTCTTTCCTGTGCCAGACCCAGGGCTGGTGGTGCCTAATGGGGTTTTAAACTCCACATTCCTTAAGGAAGATCACAGAGCCAATATATACCCCTCCTCTTTTGGGTCAATTGCTATGAAGTGGGTCCTGATTAGATTGCTTTTCTTCCCCTCCCTCCAGGAGCTCTGTAGTTCTTTCTTTATGATCTTGGTTGTAAAAGCACTGTTCTGATAGCCTTCAGGTCATTCTCAGCAAGAGTTGTTTTATATGTACTTGTAATTTTGATGTGTTTTGGAGTAAATTAGTTCAGAGTCTTCATATTCCACTATCTTAATTGCCTCATCCTCCTTTGGTTGTTGATGTCACAAAATTACATCTTTAAATGTCATGAGTCCAAAAATGAAAGTGTTAATTGTTCAGTCATGTCTGACTCTTTGTGACTTGACAGATTGTAGCCTGCCAGGCTTCTTTGTCCTTGGGATTTTCCAGGTAAGAATATTGGAGTGAGTTGTCATTCCTTTCTCCAGGGGATCTTCCTAACCTAGGAACTGAACCTGGGTCTCCTACACTGCAGGGAGATTCTTTACTGTCTTAGCCACCGGGGAAGCTCTGTGAGTCCAGAGTCATAAATTAATATTTTTCAATGCATTACTCTTTTAAATTATATAGAATACAAAAAAGGCATTATGAACTAAAGTTACAAAGATACTAGCGTTTAGACTAAGAGTTGCATTTTATTTATTTTACTTTATTTTTTGCTTTACAATATTGTATTGGTTATGCCATAGATAAAAATGTATTAGTTTCTCAAATTATTCAGAAAACAAAAAATGGTGTAACCAACTACCACTATGAAAATACTAGCTTTTATAATTAACAAAATACTTATGTTTACTGAGATCTTTATTTCTTCAAAATCTTTGAATGGCTATCTAGCTTCCTTTCATATAAACCTAAAAGACTTTCAAGGACTTCACTAGCATTCCAATGGCTAAAATTCCATGCTACAAATGGAAAGAGTGCCAGTTTAATCTGTGGTCAAGTAACTAAGATCCTACATGTTGTGCAGTGCAGCCAAAATGAACAAAAATTAAAAAAAAAAAAACTAAAGGACTTTCTTTCACATTTATTTAAAAAAAGAAATCTATTTATTCATGGATGTGCTGGATCTTCACTTTGTATGCAGATTTTTCTCTATTTGGGGCAAGTGAGGGCTAACTCTTCCTTACAGTGCTCAGGCTTCTCATTGCAGTGGCTTCTCATTGCAGAGCAGGGTGTCTAGGCACCTGGGCTTCTGTAGTTACAGTACATGGACTTCAATAATTATGGCTAGTGTGCTCTAGAGTGCAGGCTCTGTAGTTGTGGCACATAAGCTTAGTTCCATTGTGGCATGTGGAATCTTCAAGGACCAGGGATGATCGAACCTATGTCCCTTGGACTGGCATGTGAATTCTTAACCACTGGACCACCAGGGTGGTCTTCTTGCAGAGCAGGTATAGTAGGAACACTCCTTCAGATTTTGTTTATATGAGAATGTCTTATTTTCTCACTTTGAAGTACAGTTTTGGTGAATATAGTATTCTCAGTTGGTATATATATATTTTTTCACATAGAACTTTGACTATAATCAGCCCATTTTATCCTGGCCTCCAAAGTTTCTGATGAGAAATTTGCCGTTAATATTATTGAGTATTCCTTGTATATGACGAGTTGCTTCCCTTTTGCTAATTTAGAAATTCTCTTTGTGTTTTTCCTTTGACAATTTGATGATAATGTGTCTTAATGTGGTCTCTGATTTCATCCTAGGTAAATTGGGTTGAGTTTTTGGATGTTTACATCCACATATTTTACCAAATATTTGATAGTGTAAGACATTATTTCTTCAAATATTCTTTCTCCTTTTCTCTCTCTCCTCTGTCTGGGACTCCCACAATGTATAGGTTGGNTGTCTGCACTTGCATGAGCAGAAGCAGCAATCATCAGTCAGAACCAGATCCCTAATATCTGCAAAAAGTGAAAGTCACTCAGTCATGTCTGACCCTTAGCAATTCCATGGAATTCTCCAAACCAGGGTATTGGCTGGGTCCTTATTGCCCACTCCATCTCCTACAAACTTCATGAAAGTTGTTTCAGGAACATGTGCAGGACTACCTAAGTTGAGCTGGAGGGCGAGGGATGATGAGTAGTTACTACTGAAATAAGAGTTAGAATTGACTGAAATGAACCACAATTTACCTTTCAAGACTTCCCCTGGAAGTTGTCCGAAAATAGACTCCAGATTTTCAAAAGTTATGTCAGATTGATTCTATGAATGCAAAAATTGTTTTCTACATAAGGAGGCAGATTACTCATGCCTTTTAATCTGTCATCTTCCCAGAATCCTCTTTGAAACCAGTCAATTATCTTTTAAGGATAATTAAATAATAGCAAATGATCTTGTATATTTATCTACATAGAGATAAACCCATGCACCTATGGGTTCCTTATTTGTAGAGAGTAAATAAGTTTTTTAGCTTATTTATTAATAATCAATATATTTTATTATTTATTTTAATTTATTCTAGTGATGCTAGTTTATTTTTATACTAATATATACATAGATACATTTGATATCATTCTTATTCTCTCTGCAGGCACTTTGATAACATTTTGTGTTGCATGGTGTCTAATGGTGACAAACACTTTTGAGATTTTTAAATATGTTTAAGACTTTATTTTGCTTTTATTTTTTAAAAGTGTATAAATTTGTAAGTAGGCAACTCTTCTTTTAGTTCTTTGAATGCATTGCTTGCCTATATTTTTGTTGTCATTTTATTGCTGTACTGTTTTTTTTTTTTCTGATTGCTTCTACTTTTTTAAAATTTGTTTATTTGTTGAATACTTGCTTTATGCAATTTGGTTATGATAAGATTTGGGGTCATGTCTCTTGTGCTTGGGTTAACTGGAGATTGTGTGTTTCTAGAGTTTATAGATACTGTCAAATTTGGAATATTTTCAACCATTTTATTTTAAATATACTTTTATCTGCCTATTTATTTCCTCACCTGTTTCCTGAAAACTCAAATTATACATGTGTCAAATGACATCACACAACTTATTTATGCTGTTTCATTCTTTCTAATCAATTTCACTTTTCTTTGAAGTTTCTGTTTCATGTTCTTCAATTTTATGAATATTTTGCAATATCATAGCCAGTGTATTTTTACTTCTGATATTATAATTTCTTTCATCTAAAATTTCAATTTTCACATATTTATATTTTCAATATCTAATTTAAATGTGTAAAATACAGTTACAATATTCATTTTAAAGTCATTGCCCACTCATTCTAACAGCTCTGTTAGTTCTGGATCAGTTTCAGTTGATTGACTTTTCCTTCTAATTGTGAGTCACACATATATATATATATGTATGTATATATATGGCTTCCATGGTAGCTCAGCTGGTAAAGAATCCACTTGCGATGCAGGAGACCTGGGTTTGATCTTTGGGTTGGAAAGACCCCCTGGAAAAGGGAACAACTACCCACGCCAGTATTCTGGCCTGGAGAATTCTATGGATTGTGTCGTCTATGAAGTCACAAAGAGTCATACACAATATGCCTCTTTTCGTGTCTGGTAACTTTTGATTTATTGGTAGTCATTTGTAAATTTTAATTTATTGAGTGATAATTTTTTTTCATTTTTATAAACGCTATTGCTGTTCAATCACCAAATTATGTCCTACTCTTGTGAGCCCATTGACTGCACACACCAGGCTCCTCTATCCTTCACTATTTCCCAGAGTTTGCTCAAACTCATGTCCATTGTGTCAGTGACACCATTCAACCATATCATCTCTATCACCTTCTTCTCTTCCTGTAATCAATCTTTCCAAGCATCAGGGTCTTTTCCAATGAGTCACTTCTTCATATCAGGTGGCCAAAGTATTGGAGCTTCAGCACCAGTATCTCCAAAGAATATTGTGGGTTGGTTTCCTTCATGATTAACTGGTTTGATCTCCATGCTATCCAAGGGACTCTCAACAGTCTTCACCAGCACCAAAAGTTGAAAGCATCAATTCACTGGCACTCAACCTTCTTTATGGTCCAACTCACATCTGTACATAACTACTGGAAAAACTACAACTTTGACTACATGAACCTTTGTTGGCAAGGTGATGTCTCTGTTTTTTAATATGCTGCTTAGGTTTGTCATAGTTTTTCTTTGAAGAAGCAACTGTCTTTTAATTTTATGGCTGAAGTCACTGTCTGCATTAACTTTGGAGCCCAAGGAAACAAAATCTATCACTTTTTCCTCATTTCTTCTCTATGAAGTCCTGTTGAGGTCCTTTAACGGACTGGAACCTGGTGGTCCGGAGTTGATGATAAGAAAGTAAAAGATAGAGAGAAAGAGGCTGCTATTCCTTGGTTTATGCAGAAAACCAATAAAGTCCTTGATACAGGGCTTGTGTTGCTCAAGAAGGCACCTGGTGCCCTCTCAAGGGGTTGAAGGCACAGTGTGCCTTATCAAGAGGGTCTTAGAAGTCCAGGCAGGAGAGTGAGGATGATGGTTTCTGTGTTCCAGAGAATTAGCCTGAAAAAGAGAGAAAGAGAGAGAGAGAAGGAAAGAAAGAAAGACATGAGGACCCAAGCTTTGATGGAGCAAAGGTGTTTTATTCAACACTGTGTGGGTATTTATACTATCTTACAAGGTAGCTATTTTCAGCAGAGATAAAAATCAAAAGTCCAGACTTGCAAATTATCAAGGAAAACATAAGGCGATCCACATCGAAGAGAGAGGGTTGTAAATAATCACTTTTACTATATGGTTCATAAAAAGGAAGAGGGTAGTAAATAGTTACTTATCACCATATGGAAAAACTAACGAAGGAAATGCATGCATTCTTCAGCCCCTGGGAGTAGTTTGCTACTTACTCCACTTAACAGAGGATTCATGACAGATCCAAAACATCACACAGGAAGCCTCCTGTTAAATGCTTCCTGACAAAGTCCCAGTGATGAAACTAGATGTCATGATCTTAGCTTTTTGAATATGTCAATTTGAATCCAGCTTTTCACTTTCCTCTTTCACCATTATCAAGAGGCTCTTTAATTTCTCTTCAGTTTCTGCCATTAGAGTGGTATCATCTCCATATCTGAGGTTACTGTTTCTTCTGGTGATTTTGATTCCAGCTTGTGAGTTATACAGCCTAGCATTTAATATGATGTACTCTGCATATAAGTTAAATAAGTAGGATGACAATATACATCTGTGACATACTCCTTCCCCATTTTTGAATCAGTCCATTGTTCCATGTTCAGTTCTAACTGTTACCTCTTGACTTGTATACAAGTCTCTCAGGAGACAGATAAGGTGCTCTGGCATTCCCATCTCTTTAAGAATGTTCCACACTTTTTTGTGATCCACACAGTCAAATTATTTTGTATAGTCAAAGATGAAAAAGTAGATTTTTTTTTTCTGAAATTTTCTTGCTCTGTGTATTATCTAAGCTGTTGGCAATTTGATTTCTTTTTTCTCTGCCTTTTCTAAATCCAGCTTGTACATCTGAAAGTTCTCAGTTCACATACTGTTGAATCCTAACTAGAAGGAATTTGAGTATTACCTTGATAGCATGTAATATAAACGTGATTGTACAGTAGTTTGAACATTCTTTGGCATTGCCTTTCTTTGGGATTGGAATAAAAACTGAACTTTTTCTGTCCAGTGGCCACTGCTGAGTTTTCATATTTGATGACATATTGATTGCAGCACTTTAACAAAGCCATCTTTTAGGGTTTGAAATAACTTAGCTGGAATTCCACCATCTCCACTAGCTCTGTTCATAGCAATGCTTCCTAAGGCCCACCTGACTTCACATTCCAGGATGTCTGGCTCTACATGAGTGATCACACCATCATGTTATCTGGGTCATTAGGACCTTTTTTTGTATAGTTTTTGGATGACAAAAATTACTATGCAGAGGAAAGAAATCTAGGATATTTAAGAGAGGCTTTAATTGGTCTTCTGGATTTGGAGAGATGGAGATGTATTATCAGTGCATTTGTAGAGACAGTATGAGAAAATCTTGATTGAAAGAAGTCATAGAGAGAAATTGTGATAAAATCTCGAATTAGAAGAAAAATTGCCAATCACAGATTTAGTTAAAAGTTCTAAAGTATGTGATCATAGTGCAATTCTTTTTTGAGTCATGAGTTAACTATGCCAAGGACTAGGAATTATATCTGTTGATCTCAGAAGGTTACTCTTAATTTTCCTTTTCTGTTAGAAGTGTTCCTTAATATCCAATGAAAATCTCCACCTATTAATTTTATCCCAGTGATTTGTTTTAGTAGGAAGAGGATTATGAAAGACTACAAGAAAACCAAATCAAACAGTGAAAAGAAATTAATAAAACAAAACCTTGTTTGAATTTAACAGTTATTTCTGATAGTTTCAAAAGCCTTTGGGATTTTAGACAAACTAAACTGAAATAGTTCTACAGGCCTATGAAGTAGGGACTGGCATTATAATCTCTATATTACAGCTGGGAAACTTGAGGCACAAAGCCATTTAAGTGATATGTAGAAGGTCACTGAGCAAGTCACTGGTGAGGCCAAAAATAGAATCCCAATTCTTCAGCTACTTCTTTGTTCAGGAGACCATATTGGTTCTTTTATTACTGTGAGGATAAAATTTAGCCTTATATTAGAGGCTTTTTTTTTTTAATATGCCAACCTAAAAATCAACATTTAAAAAGACCATTGAATTGATATTAAATCAAATCATATTTCATGCTTGAGATTTTCAAGTTACTGTTAGAAAGAGTGTTTTCTTCTTGTTTAAGAGGAAAATATCCATAGGCAGCTTTTCACTGTAATCTCTCAATTCATAAAACTTTTCTCCTGCCCCTAAATATTTAATGGCTCTATTTAACAATAAATATGTTCTGGTTTCTGCACAAGGAAATGCAAGCCATAGTAATTGGCTTTGCCTTCAGACAGCTGAGTCAGCAAGAAATCAGGCAGCCTATAGAAACCTTTTAATTTGCTATCAGGTTTTCAGAGTTTCAAGCCATTGAAATGTATTGAAAAAATCTGGAGTCAACTAAACCAAGCAAATTAACCTTACATCTGCTTTATATAACTCTTGAACTTCCAGATTTGTAACTCCTTATCTGTGGGTGCTCAAACAATTTTCTGGTGCATAATGCTGTCTGTGCAGTGGTAGGAAGGGAAAGTGGATTATAGTCTTTGGTACATATTTGTCTAAAAGTACTTGCATTTTTCCAGTTATAAAAAATCTTTTTCCCCTCTTGTGGGAATCCTTGAGAGCTAGAAATTCTACTTTTGAGCTTCATATCTATGCGTACAGATTTTGTGGAAAGCGATTTTACAAAGTTCAAAGTTGTTAACTATTTCTAAAGAAATATACATTCACATACACTAAAGAGGACTAGAGATGTACTTATCTCTGTGTGTGTATGTGTGTGCATGCTAAGTTGCTTCAGTTGTACCCAACTCTTTGCAATCTTATGGATCATAGCCTGACAGGTTCTTCAGTCCATGAGATTCTCCAGGCAAGAATATTGGAGTGGGTTGCCATGCCTTCCTCCAGCAGATTTTCCCAACCCAGGGATGGAACCCATGTCCCTTATGTCTCCTGTACTGGCCGGAGGGTTCTTTACCACGAATGCCAGCTGGAAAGCCCCTGAGTGTGTATGCTATGCACATGTACATATAAGAACTCACATGTATATATGTTTAGATATCCTGTACACTGTTTTGTAATTATATGCAGTTATAATGTAATAACACAATAATTTAATAATATGATATTAAATTATTAATTTACTAATGTAATAAATGCATAACATTTATTAAGCAACTACCTTGTTACAGGCATTCTGTGAAGGTCTTTGTATATTATGTTTCATTTATCCTCATGGCATTATAAAGTGATTATTATTTCAATTTAGTTACTGAGGAAACTGAGACACTAATAGCAGAAGTGAATTGCCCAAATTAATATAGCTTTTAAGTGGAAGAGCAGGGTTATAAACACAGATGACCTAGATCTCCTACACCTTGTGTGAATAAGAATTATTTGTGAACATGTGAGTATAATAAAAATGTAAAGTCTAGAGGTTTTGTTAAAATTGACTAAATTCATAAACTGAGATGCAGATATATGTCTTCTATAGGCTGTACAGCTAGCCAGTGTCCAAACCTGGAGTATGAGTCAGGTAGAAGCATTTCGCTACAGCTTTCAGCATCAGTATCATTAGATAATGTCATAGATTGCAAACTGGGTAAGGTAGGAAATACCTTTTATAATTATGCAATACCTTTTTTCTTTCAATGACATTTTCCCAGCTGAGATAATTTTTAAAAATAGGTAAAATATTTTTATTTTTAAATTTTCTGTTAATGTTTATTGTTTATAGAAGTTTTTTTTTTTTTAACCACATATAGGGACTCCCATACAACTTCATAGTTGGTATTCAACAACTTTTCTTCACACTTATTCATTATTCAAAATACTTTTCTCTACATGTTGTGGAAATACTTTTTGCCAAGACACTTAGATCTCTGAAATACTACCTTCAATGGAACATCTTAGTATTTACATTAGGAGACTTTTTATTTTTTTCTGCCTTCACAATTTCCTTTCTTCTTTGAGTTTGTATTCATGTGCTTGCTGTCACTTCATTCAGGTCCAACTTTATGTGGCCCTGTGGACTGTAGCCTGCCAGGTTCCTCAGTCTATGGGATTCTCCAGGCAAGAATATATTGGAGTGGTTTGCCATGCCCTCCTCCAGGGGATCTTCCAGATCCAGAGATCAAACCCATGTTTCTTATGTCTCCTGCATTGGCAGTAGGAGTTTTTTTTGTTGTTGTTGTTTGTTTGTTTTTTAACCACTAGCGCCACCTGGGAAGTCCCCTCTCTCAGTTTGAAAGTGAAAGTGAAGGTTTCTCAGTGGTGCCCAACTCTTTGAGACCCCACGGACTAGTCCATGGGATTCTCCAAGCTAGTACTGGAGTGGGTAATCTTTCCCTTCACCAGGGGATCTTCCCTACCCAGGGATCAAAACCAGGTCTCCTGCATTGCAGGCAGATTCTTTACCAGCTGAGCCACAAGAGAAGCCCTTTAACCCTGTACTATTCTGGTTCCAACTGCAACTCTTTAACTCTGTCTTCTCTCATTTCTCTATGAGCAATTCCCTTAACAAATATAGATTTATTTTTAATGTTCAGTTCATAGACTCTTTTCTTATTGTATAAACATCCCTTAGGTGAAGGTGATCATATCTCTTACGATAAGAGCGTAGTTGGATAATTCTGTATGTGTGTGTATTTGTACACATATTTGAAAGAGAGAGAAGGCCAGTGAGCTTCAGATTCCTACTGTCTACTGTATTTTCTGAATTACCTGCAATTGATGCTACAAAACAAATATGATAAGAAGATGTATAGTGTGTAAAAACTGAGTGCTTAAGCCTGGAAGGATCTAGTTATGTGAACATATCTGGTATAAATTTCTCAATCAGTAACTATCCTCAAGTAGTTCTATGGTAAAATTTCCTGTAAAAAGTTCACCAGAAGACCAGATTCAAACCACACTCTGGTCTTAGTTTTTAGACCAATCTCACCTTCCCATTTAAAAGTTCAAGTTGCTACAAGTTTAAGCTCAGTTTCAGACTCAATAGGAAGTTTTTCTCCCTCACTTTTCCAATATCCACCACAGATTAGACTTACTATGAACCATAGAAAAATGGAATTAATGAGAAAAAATTATGGTCAATCCTTTACGTATCTGCTTTTCCTACTTCTTTATGTACTAGCTCCTCTTGTTTGTTAAGGCATGACAAGGAAAAGTTAAAACATCCAATCTATCCAGAACTGCAGTCTTTTCCTTGTTTGGTTATAACTGTTTTACCTGTGAGTGCCAAACACCATGATAATAAGGTACTCATTTGTATGCAGCTCCTCTAGGCATTTTTACACTTTCAGGGTTGGCCTTATATCTTAGCTGGCCTTCAGTTGATGACTTTCGTGTTACATTCCTCTAATACCTTCTTCCCATTTTGTTCCTTTCCCACTCAGATCATCAGGTGTAATGGCAAAGCTACATCCCCCAATTGTATCTGTCCTTGTAGGTCTGCTGAACCTTTGGGAGAATGCTTCTCTATATCCTTAGAGGAGAGGAAGGAGAGGTTCCTGGTTTCCTCTATGTCTTGTAGTCCACACACACACACACACACACACACACACACACAGACACTCACGCTCTCTCTCTCTCACCCTTTCTCACTCTTCCACTCTCTGCCACATTTGCACTCCTTCCTATTCTTCTGTTCTGTTAGCACAAGACCATAACAGTAAGTCCTTCTAAGCAAAGGCACAAAGAATATTAAATGTTTCCCCTACTTGAAAGTTTTACCAATTTTTAGAAAGAAAACTCATAGATCTGCCTTCCATGTCTTCAAAGTGGGAAAGGCTCACTTTCTATGTGCATGAATGGCTCTAAAACATCAATTGCAGTCTTATTTGCCAATTTGCATTCTGTAGTAATTGGTGGGGGTGAATAGGGTTGACACACATGCTTCTGTAACTTCTACCTCTCAATAATTTCAACTTCTGGTGACTCTCTGAATTTAGAATGTGAAGTACTTAAGGTACTTCATTCTCAGCTTAAGCCACAATTATAGAACAGAAAAATCATTAACATCTTGTTCTATTTTTATTAACAGAATGATAACTCATGGGAGAGAAAGTAATAGTTGCAGAGACCCCAAAGCAGGGAACTCATGTGGCATTTTAATAAACACTTTGACTTCATTTTTAACACTTAACTACTGACAGCATGCAAGCCCAATCGCTTCTCCCTTTTGCCCCACAACTGACTAAGCAGATAAGATAGACTAGGTGTTCCCTCCCTTGGCAAGAGCCAGAAATTCAAACCAGGCAATCCCTAGCCCACTCACATGAACCAGCACTCCAATGCTATCTGCAATAAAAATCAAACTAGTCTTGTTTTCTCTTGCTCAAGCTGCCACTTTTGGACTTTGGGAGATGTCCCTGCTTTCAAAAGAAAGTTTCATTATGTGAGTAATAAACTATTCCATCCCTTAATTTTTTTTGTAAAAAATCATTTTTTTAATCAAAGTATAATTGATATATACTGTTATATGAGTTTTTTGTTACAACATATACGATATTTGTGTACAATGCAAAATTATCACCACAATACACACCCCCAATTGCATGGCCCCAAAGAATAAAAATCTGTACTTGAAGCTGGTTCAGAGAACAATCCTTACAATAGGATGTTATGTGGAGCTTAACCAAGGACATGCCTTGAGGAACATCACAGTTCCACTGGATGCCAACGAGTTCCTGGGGAATAAGGGCATGGTTTCCACTTTTGAGTAAGCCCTCTACATGCAGATGATGAAGCTCCTCATGAGCCCCAGTTGTTAGGAAGGCAAATACCTGGCTGACCTGTCCAACTTGGTAGAGGATCTGAAGTGACAGTCCAGGCAGCCGATCCTCTGGTACAGTGCATCACAGCGGAATCAGGAGAGCACACTGCCTCAGGGAAGCACACTGTCTCAGGATAAGCAGAACCTGATGACCCATCTGAAGGATGTGGGGGATCTGAGCCTGCGTGCCCATCAAGATAAAGAACACTTTCTCTTATGCAGTGAGACCTGCAGCGAGGAGTCCGACAGGAGAACATGTTGTTTGTCCAGGTGTCCCAACAAGCACATACGGGGGTGGCCCTTCCCTAACTGCCTGGCCAAGGACACTGAACAGGATGAGGTTCCGCACACCAGGAGCTCAAACGGCAGACTCACTCCCTGGAGGAGAGGTTCCAGGAGGAATGTGGCGAGGTCCACAATACAAAGTGCCCTGAGCCCCAGGGCACCTGCACCCCTAGTGCTCACTGATAGCACAAGGGCACCGTGCAGTGCCTCAGTGAGGTCAAATACAACTTGAGGCTGAGCTTCTAGGGTGCAACCAAGCAGGGGGCCACTGCACGTGGAAAACCAAGAGTGTTGAGGAGGATCAACAGCATGAAGAGGATTAGCAGCATGGGGAGACCCAGCAGCCTGAGGAGGATCACCTACATGACGAGGTTCAGCAGAGTGACGTGCTATATGTCTAACATCCACAGTATGATACTGTATGCTGATGTCACAGAGTGTGGAGTGGTGCAGGGCAAGTCCTGCTGACAGCCCAGCCTCAGCCTCTGGAGCCCAACTGTCTGTGGGGACCCCTGTATAGAACAAGAGGGCAGTGGCTTCTGCCATGTTCTGAACTAGAACCCCCATGTTTGTGGCAAAGGTCAATGTGCCTGAGAAGCAAGCTTTGGTTTCATAGCTGGGCCTTCCAGTGGTACATGTTCGACCATAGCAGATCCTGTTCTTAGACCCTTTTGGATAGAACTGGCAGGCAGGAGTTGAGACTCACAAGCACAGAGGCCTGACTGGTGGAAGGCACCCCAACCTGGGGCGACTTGCTGGGCAAATTTTAGGTGGGACTCAGAGCACCATCGGAGATGGCAATGGCACCCCACTCAGTACTATTGCTTTGGAAAATCCCATGAAGGCAGGAGTCTGGTAGGCTGCAGTCCATGGGGTCACTAAGAATCAGACATGACTGAAGGACTTCACTTTCATTCTTCGCTTTCATGCATTGGAGAAGGCAATGGCAACCCACTTCAATGTTCTTGCCTGGAGAATCCCAGGGACTGGGGAGCCTGGTGGGCTGCTGTCTATGGGGTCGCACAGAGTCGGACATGACTGAGCGACTTAGCAGCAGCAGCAGCAGCAGCAGAGCACCATGGGCTCCCAGCTGTGATACTGCTATCACCACAAGCCTTCGCTTTCCCTTCACAACACCTTGGGAGGGTCCAGACACAGATTTCTAGAGCTTACTCCATGCCATCACTCAACGGGAACATTTGATGTGATTCCTGCTGATCTTCATTTCACAATTTCAGAGACAAAAGAAAGGCCCCCACTGTAGGCATTTGTTTGGCCTATGGTTTTTCCAGTGGTCATATATCAATGTGAGAGTTGGACTGTGAAGAAAGCTGAGCACCGAATAATTGATGCTTTTGAACTGTGGTGTTAGAGAAGACTCTTGAGAGTCCCTTGGACTGCAAGGAGATCCAACCAATTCATTCTAAAGGAGGTCAGTCCTAGGTCTTCTTTGGAAGGGATGATACTAAAGCTGAAACTCCAATACTTTGGCCACCTCATGCGAAGAGTTGACTCATTGGAAAAGACTCTGATGCTGGGAGGGATTGGGGGCAGGAGGAGAAGGGGATGACAGAAGATGAGATGGCTGGATGGCATCACTGACTCGATGGACATGAATTTGGGTAAACTCCGGGAGTTGGTGATCGACAGGGAGGCCTGGCATGCTGCCATTCATGGGGTTGCAAAGAGTCGGACACGACTGAGCAACTGAACTGAATTGAACTGAACTTGATAGAGCCGATGGAGGGGATGGGACCCTCAACACTTTGACTTTCATTTCTTCAAAGGGAAACTCAGGTGCCCCCTCAAAATTAAAAAATAAATGCATTAAAGGAATAACTGCATAATTGGACCATAGGAGATATTCCTCCAGAAAGGGGACGGAGGCGGGGTGGGAACAAGCAGGTAGACATTCTCTTTGGATAGAAACGAGAAGGTAGGAAGTCTTGTGGAGTGTCACCATAAGCACCTCCAGCTGCATTAGTACCATTGGAATAATGCATTTGATATAGTAGTGACTGTGAAACAAACAAAACTCTCCTAATTATAACTCTCATCAGTTCAGTTCAGTTCAGTCGCTCAGTTGTGTCCGACTTTTTGCAACCCCATGAATCACAGCACGCCAGGCCTCCCTGTCCATCACTAACTCCCGGAGTTCACTCAGACTTGCATCCATTGAGCCAGTGATGTCATCCAGCCATCTCATCCTCAGTTGTCCCCTTCTCCTCCTGCCCTCAATCTCTCCCAGCATCAAAGTCTTTTCCAGTGAGTCAACTCTTCACATGAGGTGGCCAAAGTACTGGAGTTTCAGCTTTAGCATCATTCCTTCCAAAGAAATCCCAGGGTTGATCTCCTTCAGAATGGACTGGTTGAATCTCCTTGCAGTCCAACAGACTCTCAAGAGTCTTCTCCAACACCACAGTTCAAAAGCATCAGTTCTTCAGCACTCAGCCTTCTTCACAGTCCAAGTCTCACATCCATACATGACTACTGGAAAAACCATAATATGTCTTAATATCATAACCAAAGCTTTAGAGGGAGCCTCGTACCCACCTCTGTGAGGTGAATAAAATGTTTGGCGCTGTGAGGAGGAAGGCCAGACAGTGACCACCACAGGAAGGTCTTTATTTTAATGCTTCTACTTGCTGACTGGCTTTGTTACCTGCTGGAGAGCATGCACTTTTAGCTGCTGCCTGCTGGCTTGTGCTTTGAGCTGTGTTGCTTTCTGCTGCATTTACTGATCCCTCACAGTTTCTCTTATAGATTTAACTGATCTTAGTTTAAAAGTGTTCATAATTGGGATTTAGGGACAGTAATGTAGAATTGGAGACCTCCTTCAAATGGCTGTAGTTCGTGTGCCTTGGCTGGGAACTGTGGTTATCAGAGTGAATCGTGTTTTGATTCTGTCAGGGAAGTGTGTAATTTCCTCGATTCTGTCTTGTCACAACAAAAATTTGACGTGATAGACCAGCTCTCGGATGGACCACTGTTACAGCTTCGTGTTACAGCTCAGTTTTATTTAGAAAACAAAGGAAACTACATCCTCGAGGTATGAGAGCATGACAACACAAAAGGTGAAAAGAGAGAGAGATGAAACAGAGAGAGACAGAGAGAAAGAGAGAGAGAGAGAGAGAGAGAGAGAGAGTGAGATAGAGAGACCTTGGCTCTTTGGCTCCTCTTTTTACATGATTTTTTTTCCTCTCCCTGGGCCTGCCCTATGTAAATTGGGCTAGCCAGGAGTGCTGTTTGTTCTACCTAAGCTCCTCACTCTGGTCCTTCGACCTTCCTTTATTCTATTTTTGAAAGGCTTTTTCCTCTTCCTTTTCTTTTAGCCACCACCATTCTGGACTCTCTTTTCCTATTCTAACTACCTAATGTTCCCCACTCAAGAGATGGGAGGCCCAATTCTTTGGGAATAAGGATTTTGAAGTTTTTCTTGCTACTTCCTGCTGAACTGGGAAGGCAAGGGCCATTGGGCCTCCCCCTCTTGCTAGTCTCAGGCCCCAGAGTCCTTATAGCAGTGTCCATATAAGGGGAAGTGATATTTTCTGTGGCTGGCTCTAGTTTTATATATCGTTGTTGAACTGGCAATGTATGTTGTAGCTTGTTTACCTGGGCAGAGACAAAATAGGTTAGACAATTGATAATACATGGAACAGTCATAAGCAGCATCAGTATGGTGCTGGCAGGGACTAGTTGGGGCATTAGCCAACTCCAAATTCCCATCGCCAGGATGGCTCAAGTCCCTCCTTTTTCAGGGGTCAGAAGATCTATCTCCTGTCTGTTTTGGAGTACAACTGCTGCCAAGCTCTTTAGAGCTGTCCTGAGAAATCTTATCCCTGGGAACTAGATTTTGGGGGTGTTCATTAGAATGGCACTCATTTGTAGTTCTGAATAGGTATGTGAGATCTCTCAGGGGCTCACAGGTGTATTGAGTGTCCTCTTCTGTCTTCTTCCATAGCTTGACTTGTGAGTAGTGAATCCAGGAATCATGTCCTGGTACCTTGACTGCTGTGGGGGTAGAAAGTATTACAAGGTAGGGGACCTTTCATGTGGGCTGGAGCTGAGTCTTTGGGCACCCATCTTTCCAGACTTTAATTAGGACTTGAGTCCATGGAGGATATAGTGGTGACTCCTTAGAATCTATTAGGTCTTGGTTGACTCCCCACAAGCATAT
This sequence comes from Neotragus moschatus, assembly GCA_006410615.1. Lineage (NCBI taxonomy): Eukaryota > Metazoa > Chordata > Mammalia > Artiodactyla > Bovidae > Neotragus > Neotragus moschatus. Next base: position 8,199 of record SJYA01000057.1, on the reverse strand, counting down.
ATCCTATTAGAATTGCCCAATGGCCATGGTATAAGACCAGAGGGTCTGAGCCTCTGGATCTAAGAAGAGGTAATTGACATAAACAAAAGGCTTCCCGTATAGCATCTCATAAGGACTAAGACCAACCTATTCCTTAGGGGCAATATGAGTGTGGAGGAGAGCTATTGGAAAAGCCTCCTTCCATCCCAGGGAGGTCTCCTGGATTATCTTTTATATCACTGATTTTAAGAATTAGTTGGCTCTTTCTACTTTCCCTGAAGACTGAGGCTTACAGACACAATGGGATAATAAATAATGTCCAATGCTTTAGAGACCCCTTGGGTGACCTAAGAAGTAAATGATGTCACACTGTCACTTTGTAATGACCAGGGCAGATGAAATCTCAGAATGATTTCATGAAGCAGTTTTTTTTTTTTTTTTTTTAACCACCTCCTCAGCCTTCTCCGTTTGGGTAGAAAAGCTTTCAATCCATCCTGTGAATGTATCTATCATGAATAATAAGTATTTATACCCTTGAGAAACTGGCATCTGTGTGAAGTCCATCTGCCAGTCCTCTCCTGGATAGGCACCACGTCATTGGACAGGCTGGGCCTGTCAGTCTGGGCCTGATCCCCTGTTATAGAGTTGTCAGCTCCTTGGGGGTTGTTTAATTGGCAAGTGGGACAAGAGGAGACCACTTGCCTTACAGTCCTTTGGAGGCCTGTTCCTCTGAAGGACTTTCTAGTAATCTTTGGAGGGCCTTTTCCCCTAAATGAGTGGTGTCATGTAAGGAGTTAACCAACTTCCATTGGAGGTTCCCAGGCAGAAAAAGGAGTCCCTCATTTTGGAACCACTTTATATAATCTTCTTGAAAGCCCTCACTCTTAGCTTTAAGAGTCTCACTTTCAGTATATGAAGGAGTTTCTGGCAAATTAGTNGGGGATCTCTGTACATATCCCTTGTCTTTTGCAGAATAAGACTATCTGCAGGATGGTGTTGTAATTTAAACTCCCATCTTCAGGGCAGTGTTCCTCGTCCCCCAGAGGATACCTTGGCCACTCAGTGGCACAAAAGAATTTTAAGCAACTTCTCCTTAGAGTCAGAGGATTGAACAGCTTCCAGTTATCAAGGATGCATCTCAAGGGCATCTGCGGGAAAGTGGATTGGTTATTTCCCATCTGAAAGATAGTCATGACAGGGAGTAAAAGAAAAAGATTAAAAAAAATAATAATAGGCCTCCTTCAGTTTCCATGGGTGGACTTCCTTAGGGGTGAGTCTTTTTGAGACTTATCCTATCCAATACTGTTGCAACCTAAGAGCCAGGCGTCCCTGGTTCAGGATGCATATCCCCAGGCAAGCTGAGGCATGACATCTTCGTGGAGATCGAATCCCCAGGCTGGTTGAGGCAGGTCAGCCTCCTGAGAATTGGGTCCCTGGGCAAGTCGAGGAATGACGACCTTCTGGGATCCCTGGATTGGCAGATCCCCAAGCAGGTTGATGCGTGACAACATTTTGAGGACCAGATTCCTAGGTAGGTCGAACCAGGATTGACCTCCTGGGACTGCCAGGCTGGAGTTGGGCATCCCCAAGGTCTCCAGCGTGACCAGTGCTGGGTAGGATTAAGGAGCTGTAATTTTAACTCATTGGCAATTTGTTCACCACAGATGGGAATAAATATCATAATTTAAAGCAATCCAAGCCTGTACCCTGAGACTGGAAACCTGGTGAAACAGTCATAGGCCTTATCCTCTTACTGCTCTAAGGGATTGTAAGTCACTGATTTCTTCCCCTAGTCCTTCATAAGAGCAGCTTAGGGTGTTTCCAGTGGTAAATACTTCATTGTCATAGATCCACTTTAGGTAATAACAAAAATAATGACAAAGGAGTGGATTATCTGGCCCTGTTAGGGGCATTAAGTGTATCTTAATAATAAGAGGGGGTAGAGCAATGTTGCCCACNTGTAAGTCACTGATTTCCTCCCCTAGTCCTTCATAAGAGCAGCTTAGGGTGTTTCCAGTGGTAAATACTTCATTGTCATAGATCCACTTTAGGTAATAACAAAAATAATGACAAAGGAGTGGATTATCTGGCCCTGTTAGGGGCATTAAGTGTATCTTAATAATAAGAGGGGGTAGAGCAATGTTGCCCACAAGGGGGCAGGGTCCTAGTTGTAGGAGTGAGTAATTGGCTTAAGAATAAATTGGTAAGAGGCAACAGACCAGATGTTCCATAAAAGTGGAGTAGAAATTTGATCTGGGGTATGTTTGTAACTTTAGAAGAATGGTAAGGGTTTCAGCCGAAAAGGCCTGCAGGGTTAACTCCCAAAGTGGCAAACATTATCCCTGGAAGTGCAATTGCCTTTGAAGGGATGCCAACAGATGGACTTCTACCAGGCATTCTGTGCCTGTCTCCCACCCTAGCCGGTTCACTGAGAGATGCTGATGTTGCACATGTTGTGAGAAACATGGAAAATGAAGGCCTGAATATCTAGAGGGATTGGATATTATACAGTACTTCTCTCAGTATTTTCTGGAATCTGAGACTGAATCAAGTGAGCTTCATTTTTTGCTGTCCTGGTTTCCAGCATGCTGGGTTCCTTGTCACTTCCTCCGTGCTGGGTTTTCTTCGTGTTCAGCTCCCCCCGTGGGAGATTTTGCTGAGGTGGGCTTCTGCTGTGTTTGGTCTTTTCCTTGTGGGGGCTGCGTTCAGGTTGTTTCAGCCAGGTTATATCCAAGTTACAGCACCATAGGTGTTGGGGGAGTGTGTAATTTCCTCGGTTCTGTCTTGTCACAACAAAAATTTGAAGTCACAGAGCAGCTCTCGGATGGACCAGTGTTACAGCTCCATGTTACAGCTCAGTTTTATCTAGGAAGGAAAGTACATCCTCGAGGCATGAGGGCGTGATGACCCAAAAGACATGAAGAGAAGAGAGAGAGAGAGAGAGAGAGAGAGAGAGAGAGAGAGCAAGCAAGAGAGAGAGACTTTGGCCCTTTGGCTCCTCTTTTTATATGTTTTTTTTTTCCTCCCCCTGGGCCTGCCCTATGTAAATTGGGCTAGCCAGGAGTGCTGTTTGTTCTACCTGAGGTCCTCAATCTGGTCCTCAGACCTTCCTTTATTCTATTTTTGTGGGCTTTTCTCTTCCTTGTCTTTTAGCCACCACCATTCTGGACTCCTTTTTCCTATTCTAACTACCTAACAGTTCTAACATAAGTCATAACTGACACTAGGCTCAGAGCAGTGACTCTAACCTGTGACCATGACTGTGTATCTCAGCCTGGTACTCACCACCATCCTACTGAGTGCTTAAGGGAGAGACTGATATTCTGTGCAATGTGTAGGCCAATCAGTGGTTTCCCACGTGGAGGAAGAGTAGTCATTATGTAACATGTAGAGGGCCACACTCCTAAAACAGTTGCCTTGCTACAACTCTTAAAAATGCTTTTGGTTGTATTGCAAAAAATATCCTTATACTCCAAGATATATAGGGAAAAAAAACCACACACACATTTCCCCTAGTGACACAGCTAAGGGAAGGAGATATTAAAACCTGATCTCAGTTGAGGATTCTTAATCCTAATAAAGTTACTATTGCTGTGGGAGAGGCCTCTAACCTGGAAAGACTGGTCTGCAACTCTCTGGAGGAAGAAACTCCTAAGTATGTACAGAATGTAGAGGATTCCCTTGAAATATATACAGTAACAACCAAGAAAAACAAAAAGCTGAAGCAGAGGTCTATGATGTTTTACTAGAAATCTAAAATTTACTACAAAAACAAACAAACCTGAAACTTGTAGGTGAAATAGTGCCAATTAAATTTTATGACTCTGCAACATAGGTTCTAAGTTAAGCTTAGTGAACGTGAAATCACTCAGTTGTATCCCACTCTTTGCAATCCCATGGACTGAGCTAGATAGGCTCCTCTGTCCATGGGATTCTCCAGACAAGAATATTGGANATCTAAAATTTACTACAAAAACAAACAAACCTGAAACTTGTAGGTGAAATAGTGCCAATTAAATTTTATGACTCTGCAACATAGGTTCTAAGTTAAGCTTAGTGAACGTGAAATCACTCAGTTGTATCCCACTCTTTGCAATCCCATGGACTGAGCTAGATAGGCTCCTCTGTCCATGGGATTCTCCAGACAAGAATATTGGAGTGAGTTGCCATTCCTTTCTCCAGGGAATCTTCCTGACCTAAAGATTGAACCCAGGTCTCCTGAATTGCAGACAGCTTCTTTTAAGTTAAGCTAACAGTTGCTCAAATGCACCAACTGGAAACATTTCAATTATCTGGGGATCCCACTGAACTTAATAAGCAAGGTATCCCTTTACTCTTAGAGAAGTTGTAAAATATAAAATAGAGGAAAAGAAAAAAAAAAAAAAAAAAAAGCTAAGCTTCCCCCTAACTATCAGAACTATCACCTGCTTAATTTCCCATGGTGAGAGTATCCATTACCCTGAAACACCCCAGATTGGGCATGGACTCCCTGAATCAACCAGTATTATCAATAAATTAAAATTAAATGAAGTCTTTGGTACTAACAATCATACTTTTAACCTTACATTACAGAATGTTTCTACATTTTGGGCTTCAGAAACAGATTATTGAGTAATGAACTTCTTTTTGCTCCACCTCTTTCACTCCATTTTCGCTAACAAACTCAAGATGACCAAAAAAAAGCAGGCCATGAATGGGAAGGCCAACGTAGATGAAGTGTGAAAGGGTCCTGTCTTAAGTGCCTTGAGTCATCTTTCAGTACCATGATTTCAGTCTTAGAAGACCTCATCCTTTCTCCTTTTATATTACAGTTGTCCCTCAGTATCTGGAGGGGATTGTTTACAGGACCCCTTGTAGATGCTAAAATCCACAGATTCTTGAGTCCCTTGTATCAAATGGCATAGTATCTGCATATAACCTACACATTTCCTCCTATATATTTCAAATCATCTCTAGATTACTTGTAATACCTAATACACTGTAAATGCTGTGTAAATATTTGTAGATACAATGTAAATGCTGTGTAAATAGTTGAAGGGACATGGCAAATTCAAGTTCTGCCTTTGGGAACTCTCTGGATTTTTTTTTTTTTTTTCAAACTGTGGTTGATTGAGTACATAGATGTGAAATCCCCCACAGACCATAATTTGAAGAAGTCAGGATTTGGATGATGCTTGGATTTGGTGAGAATACTTGAGGTGTCTGGAGGGATCTGATGTAGATAAGAAAGGCGGAAGGTGAGAATTTCTAGGAATATCAGGGAAATAAAAGATTCCCTGTTTAAATTTATCTTTACAAAGGGTAATTCCTTAATGAGAGGCCTGAGGCTATTCTAATTGTCTACTAGGACAAAGAGCATGTTATAGCATTGGGTAAGGTTCTGTTTTTGTTCAGCTGTCCTATGTGTGATCCAGCTCTTTTTATCCTCAACCATTTGAGACTTGGCTTGATGAATTTACAGTGAAAAACGTTTATTAAAAAAAAAAATACAGTGCTAAAAACAAAGTACAAAAGAAATAGCTACCAGTAGAGTAAGATTTGCTTTAAATAAAGTTGCATATTTTCACACAACTGTTTGTCTGATTCAAGATCTGAGAATTAAGATATTANTGGCTTGATGAATTTACAGTGAAAAACGTTACTTAAAAAAAAAAATACAGTGCTAAAAACAAAGTACAAAAGAAATAGCTACCAGTAGAGTAAGATTTGCTTTAAATAAAGTTGCATATTTTCACACAACTGTTTGTCTGATTCAAGATCTGAGAAATAAGATATTACATTATCCTTCCCAAGTCACTGTTTTTTGATGCAATAAGTAGTAGAGCAAACTTTAAAGCATGCTTTTAGTTTTACAAATGATGTTTGTAAAAAAAAACATTTTGTTAATATTGTTTTTGTGTTCTTAATAGAACACATGGATATGGTTTGATTGTCAGTTACTCAAAGATATTTAATTAATGTCTATTGCATTTCTATTCTAGCAAAAGAAAAAGAAAAAAGATAGCGAGAGTAGGTAAGGTTAGAGGAAGAGGAATATTTAGGAAAACAAAAAAATACAAGGTAAGGACCATGATCTATAGTCTCAAAATACTTTTAAGCTCTCTCTGTTTCTCCAGAGAGGCTGGATATACACAAATTGTAGCTTGTGTACTTTTCTTACAGTCATCATATTTCAATAAAATTGGTGATTCATTATGTCTTTGGCATAAGTCTGTGAACATATTAAAAGACAGATACGATTGATTTCTTCTGTTTTTCATCCCCACTTTGTGCTGCTAAATGATATCTGTCAAGATTTGATAAAATAAGTGTTTAGTTAATATGAGCTAATGAGGAAAGAAACCTATTAAATGGAAATATAATAATGTATAAAAAAGAGAAAATAAAAATAATTTACATAGATATTTTTTGAAACCATTAAATATATATTCCCTGATAAGATATAAATATGATATGTGAGTCATCTTGAGTTAGAGAAGCCTCAGTCCTTCGTAGATGAAATGTCAGCCTTGAGAAAGAGGCTGAGAAAGGCTCTGAGAAAGAGCTGGTGTTTGGGGAAAAAAGCCAGATTATATTAGTGCCTATAAGTTTAGTGTAGAGGGACATGTGGTTGGAAATTATTTAATCTGAAGATATTGACAGCACCTTCTAAAGAATAACAGATGTCTTCAGGAATAAAAAGATTTGGCAAGATTCTTGTTTGAAGTTATAAAACAGGAATTATCAATTGATCTGGCAGTTGAAACAATCTGAAGCTTCATCTTAACACTGGAATTTGCATCTTGAGCCCAGATGCCTTTGCAGAAACAGCTTTAAAATTTCTATGTCTTCACATAAGTACCTTGCAATCCAAAATGTATCCTATTTTTCTTCTTTGCTGTTGTTGCTAAAATACACTGTCATTTTATCACTTGTTTGGGCTGAAATGTTAAAATCAGTGACAGTTACCTTCACTTCATCTCTGAATATAGTGAGTTTTCAAGATGCAGCAATTTTTCTCTTTCAGTAGCTGGTGCTCACTATCTCAGTGTACGATTAACTCTGGCCAGACTAAGACACAAAGTAGTGCTTCTCACAGTTAAAATTTTGGTGACATGTAGATTTTACTTCAGGAGTTCTAAGGTGAGTCCTGGAGTTCTTCACTTCTGAGAAACCTCTAAGTTTGTTATTGCTAACGAGATAGGATCATATGTTGAGAAGTAAGGCTATAGAAGTCTTATTGGTGTCCCTACTTCTGCAATCCATATGTTACTCCAAATTAAAAAAAAAAATCCAGGAAATAAATCTAAAGGGATAGAATAAAATTCTAATGTTTCTCATATTAAAGAATACATTCCTTGGAAATTGCAGAATTTAAATTCAAATTCACACTTACTCTATTGATATTGCATAGGAACATGGAATGTTAAGTCCATAAATCAAGGCAAATGGAAAGTGGTCAAAGAGGATATGGCAAGAGAGAATGTCGCCATTTAAGGAATCAGGGAACTAAAATGGACTGGAATGTGTGAACTTAACTTAGATGACCATTATATCTACTACTGTGGGCAGGAATCCCCTAGAAGAAATGGAGTAGACAACATAGTCAACAAAAGAGTCCAAAATGCAGTACTAGGATACAGTCTCAAAAATGATAGAATGATCTCTGTTCGTTTTCAAGGCAAACCATGCAATATCACGGTAATCCAAGTCTATACCATGACCAATAACACTGAAGAAGCTGAAGTTTAACAGTTCTATGAAGACCTATAAGACCTTCTAGAATTAACAACAAAAAAGATGTCCTTTTCATTATAGGGGACTGGAATGCAAAAGTGGGAAGTCAAGATACACCTGGAATAACAGGTAAATTTTGCCTTGGAGTGCAGAATGAAGCAGGATAAAGGCTAGCAGAGGTTTGCCAAGAAAACACATTGATCATAGCAAACACCTTCTTCCAACAACGCAAGAGAAGACTCTACATACACATGGACATCACCAGATGGTCAATACCGAAATCTTGCAGCCAAAGGTGGACATGTGCTATACAGTCAGCAAAAATCAGACTGGAGGTGATTGTGGCTCAGATCATGAGCTCCTTATTGCTGAATTCAGAGTTAAATTGAAGAAACTAGAGGAAACCACTAGACCATTCAGGTATTACTTAAATCAAATCCCTAACGATTATACAGTGGAAGTGAGAAGTAGATTTAAGGGACTAGATCTGATAGACAGAGTGCC